>JASDQU010100287.1:68798-108748 GCA_032191745.1 Picea mariana | reverse complement strand
TTTAAGAGATTTTAAAAGGTAAATAATAAAGTGAAGTGATGAGTGTATTATAATTCAAAGTGAATACAAAATAAATTATTTCAATAATAATTTTAATGGAGAAATTAGAAGTGGACCCAACCCTAAAATAAGGAATGTGGGGCCAAGTGACCTAGAAGATGTTTTTAAGGAAGCTACTTGGAGAATATAAATAAGAGGCAAGGCTCTCTCATTTGAATCACACTTGAGAATATTGAATATATATAGGCGTCTGAGGTATAGAAATGATATCTAAGCTGAAATTCTAAGGAAAGTGAAGAAAAGAATGCTGAAACGCAAGGAAGGATAAATGTTTTTGATGGTGCGTTCTAAGGTATGTTATTTTCAGGTCATCTCACCATTTCTGCTATAACCTTTTTTATATAATGATTCAGATCCTAAAATTTCTATTCAAGTGAGAAAACATATCCAAGTATCTGTGGTTAAAAATTCATCTTGTGGGTTGTTGTATTTTGGGAGTTACACTCTATGGAAAATAGGGTTTGTGGCCAATCCTGAAACTAGTCAAAATCATGTGTTTCGGGTAAAAATGTCATAACTTCTTCATAACAAATCCAAATTCAATGAGACCAAATGTGTTGGTTAGGGTATAGTCTTTAGTATTCTATGTAATTGTTTCATATCCTTTCATAAAACATTTTGTGTGGGGAATTCTCTACAAGGTCACTCTCTAGAATAAGTCAGAATTCAACAAGGTATGCTATTTTTTCTATAACTCCTTTTTTGAGAGGTTCCAAGTACTGTCACTTGGATGAATTGAATAAAACACACTGAATAACATTGTGTATCATTTTTCGATATTTATACATTACAGGTTCAAAGTTATTATTACTTCAAGTTAGGGTTGTTGACTAATCCAAAACTAGGCATGTGAGACTAAAGAAAAGTTTGATGAAAATGCTTGTTAAAGTTAAGGAAGGTTTGAAGGAATGTGAGCATACACACCAGGTATATTACAGAGCTACAAATCATATTTGGATGATGAAATTGATGAGGGATTTTGGTTGAGGTACATGTTGAGTACATGGTTGAGACAAGTAGTTGATGAGTTAGCGCACATACATGAGGTGTATAGTTGATGATGTTGGTACATATTGATGATTCATATTTGATGAGTAGTTGACACATGATTGGAACATACTTGGTACATGGTTGGATGCACTTTTTTATGGTACAGTTTGATTACAGGTTGGTGCATGGTTGATGGACTTGTTTGTGGTACAGGTTGATTACAGGTTGAGGTACAGGTTGATGCATGGTTGATGCATGGTTTAGATTTATTGGTATAGGTTTAGAGTGGTATATCTCAGAGTGATAGTGTGACAGTGGTTCCATCATTCTACTTCTACTTCAGGGTGGAAGAATAGGGAAAGGATAGGTGGTTGTAGTCACCTTCTGGTTGTAGCCAGAGAACATTTGGGGTTGTAGCCTCCTTCTGGTTATAGCCAGAGATTTGGGGAGTTGGAGCTTCCCTCAGGTTGTAGCCTGAGAAACTAGGGGGTTGGAGCCTCCTTACTGTTGCAGCTAGAAAACAAAGGAAGTTGGTGCTTCCAATGAATGTAATTCTTCAATACATATAAGAAAAAGTATTATGTGGTTTTCTCCCGATTGGGGTTTGCACGTTAAACACTGGTGTACTGTGTATGCGTGTGGTTGTTTATTTATTACTGCTCATTATTGGATAATAATTCTACATTGATATAACATTTGAAGAAAAAATATTATAATTATGTTATTACTGATTCACCCCCCCTCTTAGTAATCCAACATTGCGTAGAGTCGAAGAGCTCAAATACTTAGGAGTATTTAAAGATGTGCTGCAAGGAGTGCATGCAAAAATCTCATAGGATATTTGAGTTTGTGAAAGGAAGCTTGGGAGAGTTAGCGTCTTCAAGGTGTAAAAGAGTAGAATATAAGATTTGGTCATCATGCAGAGGCCAAGTCATAGTGAAGAGGATTGTTGAGGTGACTCGAAGTAGAGGTTCTTTGAGGAAGAGATTGGACGGTTAGAATTCTCCAAGAAGAATCCCCAAAATAGTGAGGACCGTAGGATCCAAGGAAGTTGCAAGGGAGTTAAGCGTTGGATAGATCCTCCCTTCAAAAGGTAGAGTCAATGTGGACCGTCGATTATGATCTGTTCAAGTCGTCAACCCATTTCGGCATTTCAACCATTTCAGCATTTGAGGGTTCAAAAGGCTGAAGTGTAATCAGAAATCCTTTGCTGATCAAACCCCCAAAACACAAAAATGAGGTTCTTCATGTGTGGAAGTAAGGAGAAGCAAGTTTAAGTTTTTGGAACTTTGGAGTTCGGGGTTTCGGAAGTCCCGAGGGAGAGAGAGATCAGGACGCAATAGCGGAGAAAACTTGAAATTGGAAGCCACGACAGAGGATTATTGGCATTTTGGAAGTTGGGAATTTGGCATTCCCATTGACAAGGGTCTCCACTCTATATCAAATTTTCCGAAGTTGCGAATCTCAAAGGAGTGGGGAAGAGTACGTTTTTTCAGAAAATCAGAGTTCGGGAAACCGGGGATTACGAAGACATAAGGTGGTGTGAGAGTTCCAAACTCTCGATACTTGAAAACCCAAAATATAGAGGAGCTGACACGTGGAAGGACAGGAGACTTCCTATCGAGATTTTTGGAAACAACGAGGAGAAGTACCATTTTGGCATTTTAGGACTTCATAGAACAGAAGACGGAGGTGACAGAGTATTCGATCCTTAGCATATCAAACTCCCAGTATGTGAAATTTCACTAGCCGTTGGATCAAGGAAGAGTCCACAGCCATTAATCTCCTTAGAAGTAGAACCTTAGAGTTTTGGCATTTCGGGATTCGAAACATCGGGAATCCTGTTGACAAGAGAACAAATATAGTGAAGAGGAGAAACCGGTACGTGAAAGTCTGAAAGGATTTCAGAAGTCATCATTTCAACATTTCAAGGTTCAGAGGTTTGGGAGCCCCGAGGGTATAATGAAAGCGCATTCGGTGTTTGAAATTCTGAAAGTGCGAAAAAAAAGGGGAAGGTCAGGATATTTGCATTTCGGTAAATTGAGAATCAAAAGTTCGGGACTCTAGAGGTCGAGAATAGAGTTGCACGTCATCGTAACTCATGAATTTGTGAAAGCCAAAAAGCCAAAATAGATAGCCAGGAAGGTCAAGTGTTTAGATATTTCGGGTTTTGGAGGTCAAAGAGGTAAGATGCTCGACCATGGGATTCATGAAATCGTGAAATCCTTTATCCCAAAGTGAAAGAGGAATTTCCTCAAGGTTTGTTGTGGGTTGATTTCCCGAAAGGGAAATAGAAGAGTCAATCGAGCTCTCAGGGGATGAAAGGAAAAGATCCTACGCGGATTTGAACCTACGGGTTTAGGGGTCTGCGCCAGTTGTGGTATCAGATACCTTCTCTATTTGTAGACTATAGATAGAGGGAGAAAGAAGGATTTACCATGTCGCTGAGAAGAAGAGAAAGGCCAGTGCCTGATCCAGCAGTGGAGAGAGAAATGTGTGACCTACATGCCAGGCTTGATGCCATGGAGACAACACAGAGGTGCACAGTCAACACTGGGGATATTAGTGAGGTTGAAAGTGAAAACAAAGTTGGACAGGAAGGAGAAGAAGTTGCAACTGAAGATGCAGCAGATGAATTCCTATTCAGGGTTGTTGCAAGGATAGGTGCTAAGAGAAAAATGGACATTCCAGTATATGAGGGAAACCTGGATGTTGAAGAGCTTATAGACTGGATTAGACCTCTTGACACATATTTTGACTATGAAGATGCCAAGGAAGATAAGAAGGTCAAACATGCTATCACAAGACTTAAAGGACATGCAACATTGTGGTGGGATGAACTACAAGATGACAGATGCTACAAGGGCAAGCAAAAAATTAAGAGTTGGGACAGAATGGTCACAAAGATGAAGGCAAAATTCATACCCAAAGATTACCAAATTACTCTGTTTCGGAGAATGCAAAATTTGAGACAGAAGCTGAATTTTGTGAAAGAATACACTGAGGAGTTCTATAAAATAAACATCAGAGCAGGTCATCGAGAGAATGAAAATGAAAAAGTTGCTAGGTACATGAACGGTCTACGGTACGACATTCAAGATGAGATGAGCATGATGAGCCTTCTAACTGTGGAGGATTCTTATCAGATGGCTCTGAAAGTTGAAGAGAAGCTGAGCCGAAAGCAAGGTCAGAGAGGCCGAGGTAGAAGTCAAGCCAGAGAAAAAATAATTTCCTAGGATAGGAATCAGAAACCTAAGGAGGAATGGAAGAAACCTCAAAAATAAGATTGAGAAAGGTTGAAGCTCACAAAGAGGACAATATACAGACATAAATACTTTTCCTTGAACCAGAGGAAGAGGAAGAGGCAGAGGTGGTGAAATAAAATGATTTACTTACGGAAAGAATGGGCATAAGTCTTATGAATGTCCAGATAAGAAGAAAGAAGGTCGTGAAACTCACATTGCCGAAGCAAAAAGGTGGAATGTTGAGGCAGAGGATGCTGAAGGAGGAAGATCACTGATGATGTGGAAGGTTCTCTTAACGCCAGAGAAGGAGGTGGATAATCCATCTCAAAGGAACAGTCTTTTTTGGACTGCTTGAAAGACCAAGGACAGGGTATGCAAAGTTATCATGGACAGTGGTAGCATGAACAATATCGTTTCTATGGAGATGGTAGAAAAGATGGAGCTGGAGACTATTGACCATCCAATCCCATACAAAGTTTCATGGCTACAAAAAGGACATCAGGTAAATGTCACTAAACAATGTTTAGTTGAATTTAAAATAGGTGGATATCAGGATGAAATATTATGTGATTTCATTCCCATTGATGTTTTTCATCTATTTCTGGGTAGACCGTGGCAATATGATAGGAATGTGATTCATGATGGGAGAAAGAACACATACACGCTGGAGAAGAATGGGAGGACTCACATGTTGTTTCCAATCAAGGACAAAGATGCAAAGCCTAAAGTAAGCGACACTGTACTTCTCATGAGTGGGAAGGAAATGCTTAAAGAGGTTAAGAAGAAGGAAGAAACACAATTCATCGTGGTGAGGAAACCTCAGATTGTTTTAACCAGTACAAGGGTGGATGATTTACCAGAAGAGATCCAGAAGTTGCTTGAGGAGTTTGCTGACATAGTAGTGGACAAACTACCTTGTTCATTGCCATTGATCAGAAGTGTGAGTCATCATATTCATCTCATACGTGGAGCTAATTTTTCAAACAAAGAAGCATACAGATTGACACCGTAGGAGAATGAAGAGGTCAAAAGACAGGTCGAAGACTTAATGGACAAGGGGTTGGTCAGAGAAAGCTTGAGTCCATGTGTTATTCCGACAGTGCTTAGCCCAAAGAAAGATGGAGGCTGGAGGATGTGTACAAACTCGAGGGTGATCAACAAGATTACAATCAGGTATAGATTTCCATTTCCAAGGATGGATGATTTGATGGATTGCTTGAGTGGAGCAAATTCTTTTTCAAAGATTTATTTGAAAAGTGGTTACCACCAAATTTGTATGAGAGAAGGTGTTGAGTGGAAGAAAACGTTCAAGACGAATGAAGGGCTGTAAGAATGGCTTGTTATGTTGTTTTGCTTAACAAATGCACCTAGTACTTTCATGAGACTGATTAATGAAGTCTTGAAGGAATTCATTGAAAAATTCATTATTGTGTACCTTGATGATATACTAATTTTCAACAGAACCGTAACATAACACTTGAAGCATTTGGCTACAGTGATGAAGAGATTACAATAGGAGAAGTTGCTGATAAACATGAAGAAATCCTCATTCATGAAGTCAGATCTCATTTATTTGGGGTTTGTTATCTCTGCAGATAAGTTGATGATGGATTCAGATAAAGTGGAGGTGATTTAAAATTGTCCATCGCTGAAGAGTATCTTTGAAGTTCGAATTTTTCACGGATTGGCTATTTTCTACAGGAAATTTATCAGAAATTTCAGTGGAATTACCGCACCGATGATGGACATAGTAAAGAAAAGGCATAAAAATTTTCACTGGATGGAAGAAGCAGAGAAAAGATTCAATTTGTTGAAGAAGAATATTACAAAACAACCAATTTTGGCATTGCCAGATTTCAACAAGACGTTTCAGGTTAAGTGTGATGCAAGTGGATTTTCCATAGGAGTGGTCTTAAGCTAAGATGATAGATCGATCGCATAATTCAGTGAAAAACTGAATGAAGTGAAATTGAAGTACTCCACGTATGAGAAGGAATTTTATGCTGTCATACATGCACTGAAAAAGTGGAGGCATTATTTGGTTCCTAAGGAGTTCGTCTTGTACAGTGACAATCACGCGTTACAATTTGTAACTCAACAGGAAAAGCTGAACCAAAGACATGTCAAATGAGTTGAATATATGCAAAATTTCACTTTTGTAATTAAACATATTTCTGGAATTGCTAACAAGGTTGTTGATGCTTTGAGCAGGAAACGTTTGCTTATGCAGGAGTTCAGAGTCAAAACATTGGGTTTTGATAACCTCAAGGACATGTACAGAGATGATTCAAATTTCAAGAAGGCGTATGAGGCATATGAGAATCGAATTCTAAGGGACAGAAGTCAATGGGATGAATATATGATCCAGGATCGATTATTATTTAGAGGTAATCAACTGTGCATTCCAAAATGCTCCATGAGGGAGAATATGTTGAAGGAAAAACACAGTGGAGGATTGGCCGGACATTTCGGTCGTGACAAACTGTTTTCAAAGTTGAATAGATCATATTTTTGGCCGGGGATGAGAACCAATGCCAAAATATTTGTGGACAGATGCAAAATTTGTCAGCACTCAAAAGGGAAAAGAAAGAATACAGGGTTGTATCAGCCGTTACCCATACCAGAGAGGCCATGGGATGCAGTGAGCATGGATTTTGTGTTGGAGTTTCCAAGAATGCAAAGAGGGTTTGATTCCATCTTCGTGGTGGTAGAAAAATTTTCAAAGATGGCACACTTTATAACATGTCAGAAAACCAGTGACGCAACTCATATTGCGAACTTGTTTTTCAAAGAAGTTGTCAGACTTCATGGCTTACCAAGGAGTATAGTTTCGGATCGAGACACCAAGTTCCTGGGACATTTTTGGAGGACTTTGTGGAAGAAGTTGGGAACAAAAATGTCATTTATCTCGGCTTATCATCCTCACATGGATGGAAAAACATAAGTGGTAAACAGGAGCTTGGGGGATTTACTAAGAATCCTAGTGACTGAACACCACAGTTAGTGGGATCACATTCTACCATAGGCGGAATTTGCTTGTAATGATTCGATCAGTAGAAGCACAGGGCAAAGTCCATTTCAGATTGTTTATGGAATGCATCCAATGGGTGTTTCTGAACTGAAAGATTTAGAACAAAATGAGACAAGAAGTGCTAGTGTAGATGATTTTGCAGAGGCAATGAAGGAGATTCATAGTCAAGTGAAGGAGCAATTGCAGAATTCAAGCCAAGAGTATAAGCGCAAAGCAGATCAACACAGGTGACAACTTCAGTTCGAAGTTGGTGATTTGATTCTTTCACACTTGAGAAAGGAAAGGTTCCCAAGGGGAACATATAACAAACTAAATATGAAGAAAATTGGACCATGCAAGATCATAATAAAATTAAGGGCAAATGAATATGCGATTGAATTACCAGAGGGGATTGGAATTTCACCAATATTCAATATCTTAGATTTGTACCCTTACAAAGCTGAAGAAGCACGAAAAGAAAATGAATAGGAAGAGGTTCAGTGGGCTAAATAATTTCCTGTAGTTTAAAAGCCACATATGGAGAGCATACTTGACAAGAGAGTTAGCAAGAGGACCAGGAGAAAGGAGTATTTTGAATACTTAGTCAAGTGGAAAGCACATCCAGTTGAAGATGCCAGCTAGGAGAATGAAGAAAAAATTCAGAAGCATGGATAGATAGTGCAAGAGCTCATGAACAGGAGTCCATGAAAATTTTCAAGCGAGGGAGTATGATGTAGGAGCATCGCTAGCAACAGGCAAGCGTGGAACAAACACCATCATATTTTTAGCACATGTTAAAATTGTTTGAAATATTTTAAAAGTTTGGGTGCATAGACTTTAATGTAATAGTTAAGAAAAGGCATACTTCAAGATTGTAGACAGATCTTGAGAGATCAGCTCTCATATCTAGGATGAAAAGGCATTTATGCATAGTTAATGAAGGTAGGTAGCTTTGAATTGTAGATTAGACAGTTTTAGGAGCTGGAGGGAAAACCAACTATAGACACCCTCATCTTGTATCATTTTATTATTATCAACATTATGTATTATTGAGCATAGAGAAGAGCTGTAGTAGAGAGCTGTGTAGAAGAATCCATGTACAAAAGTTTTGAAGTTAATATATGAAGCTTTGAGTCAGACTCATGGTGTTATAATGCTTTCTGTGTATATATGCTAAATTCTATTCTTATGATTGTTTAATCTTTCTATTTTACATTTGTTGTCATGCTGTGTATGTATGATTTCTTATTTAGTGTTTGAAGTATGAGAGAGTAAGGGAATGAGTTTCAATTTTTTTTCACTTCCTGAGTAAGAGTTCCTGCAAGGAGTGCAGTGAAGCATCCGCAAGGAGAGCATTTACAGGTTCAGAGTTCATCTCTGAAATCTCAAGAGGAAGAACATTGTTCTCATTTTCTGCAGAAGTGCAAAAAGGAACAGAAGCCGTGCAAGGCGTAAGCAAGCTAGGCAGAATTTTAGAATTCCTAGACTAAGATAAAAGACTACTATTGTAGAGAGTTGTGCAGGGTCAAAGAGCTCAAATACTTAGGAGTATTTGAAGAAGTGTCGCAAGGAGTGCGTGCAAAAATCTCATAGGAGATTTGAGTTTGTGTAAGGAAGATCATGAGAGTTAGCGTCTTCAAGGTGTCGAAGAGAAGAAGAGGAGTTTTGGTCATCGTCCAGAGGCCAAGTCATAGTGAAGAGAATTTCTCAGGTGACTCAGAGTATAGGTTCTTTGAGGAAGAGATTGGATGGTCAGAATTCTCCAAGAAGAATCCCCGAAATAGCAAGGACCGTAGGATCCAGGGAAGTTACAGGGGAGTTAATGTTGGTTGTGGAGCCTGATTATCTTCCTGAGTCAGAGGTCCTTTTCTTTTAGCCTTGTTTATACCCCATGAAGTATTTACACCCCAAAAGTAATTACAGTCTTCCACGCGGGGTAGTGTAGAGGGGGGGTACCCCCTTTGCTGGGTCTGGGGGGGCTATCCCCCTAGCTGGGGGGTCTGGGGGCAAGCGGGCTCCAAGGAGAATTTGGTATGCAGGTTGAAGAAGAGATTGTATGTCCTAAAGAAATATCTAAGGCAATGGTATTTGAAGTTTGACAGGTTTATGGTAGAACAAGGTTATAGTAGATGTCATTCTGATCACTGTGTTTATTTTTAAAAGCTAGAAAATGGAAGCTTTATTATCTTGCTATTGTATGTAGATGACATGCTTGTTGCATGGTCTAATATGCAGGATATAAATGTGCTCAAGAATAAATTAGCCAATTCATTTGTGATGAAGGATTTGGGTGTTGCAAAGAAAATCCTTGGCATGAGAATAACAAGAGACAGAAAAAATCGCAANNGTTTCCCAAGACACAGGAGGAGATATAATACATGTATAGGGTCCCTTATTCATCAGCAATTGGCAGCTTGATGTATGTAATGGTTTGCACAAGACCAGATATTGCACATGCAGTGGGAGTTGTGAGCAGGTATATGAACAATCCAGGTAAAGAACATTGGGAGGTAGTAAAGTGGATTCTAAGGTGTTTTAGAGGTACTACTAATCATGCATTATGTTTTGGAGGTTCAGACACTTTTCTACAGGGATATGTTGATTCAGATATGGCAGGTAATAAAGACAATAGGAGGAGCACCACAGGGTATGTTTTTACTATAGGTGGAACTACAATAAGTTGGATTTCAAAACTGCAAAAGGTCATTGCACTTTCAACAACAGAGGAAGAGTATGTTGCTGCTACAGAGGCTAGTAAAGATATGATTTGGTTACAGAGGTTTATAGAGGAATTGGGAAAGAAGCAGGAGAACAACAGGATGCACTGTGATAGTCAGAGTGCAATTCACCTTGCAAAGAAATCAGAATTCCATTCGAAGACTAAGCATATAAAATTGAGGTACCACTTCATACGATCCGCCTTGGAATATGGACATTTGAAGTTGGAAAAGATACACACTAGCCAGAATCCTGTAGACATGTTAACAAAGGGAGTAACCAGGGAGAAACTAAGTTCCTGCTCAATTTCATTTGGTCTTCAAGACTGACTATGAAGATGATAAATTTTCTAGGTCTAAAAAGGTTCAGAGTCCAGCATATACAACAGCGGTGGAGTTGTTGAGATTAGTCTCCAAGTGGGAGATTGTTGGTTGTGTAGCCTGATTATCTTCTTGATTCAGAGGTCCTTTCTTTCAGTCGTGTTTATACCCCATGAAGTATTTACACCCCAAAAGTATGTACACTCTTCCATGCAGGGGAGTGCAGAGGGGGCGTACCCCCTCTGCCGGCTCTGGGGGCAAGAGGGCCCCCAGCAGGGGTTCGGGGGCGAATCCCCTAAAGGAAAAATTGCCTTGTAAATGTATATTGTAATTTCATTGTAAATATAGATCGTTCATTATAAGGTCACAGATCTAACAGTAGAGATTACATTAGGGTTTTTTTCCCTAGAAGGCAACCCTCTTTTATGAGGGAAATGTATTGCGACTATGGTTGATCATGAATATTGTATTCTGAGATAGGAGACTGTGAGAGAAAGAAGAGGAAGTTACATTGGGTTTGTTGTCGGTTGTATCCCTTCATATGCTGGATAATAATAGAGGAAGGACCTCACAATTTCTCTGGTGGACGTATCCCACACTAGGTGAACCACGTAAATTTGTGTCTCTATTGTATTGTGTATCTTCTGTGTTTTGTTTCCACATTTGTTTTATTTTATTGCTCCACGGTCCTATTTTTCTAACAGTTAAGCATTGGATAGATCCTCCATTCAAAAGCCAGAGTCAATGTGGACCATCGATCGTGATCTGTTCATGTCATCATCCCATTTCATCATTTCAGGGTTCAAAAGCCCGAAGTGTAAGCCAAAATCCTTGGCTGATCAAACCCCCAAAATGCAAAAAGGAGGTTCTTCGTGTGTGGAAGTAAGGAGAAGAAAGTTTAAGTTTTCAAAACTTTAGAGTTCGGGGTTTCGGAAGTCCCGAGGGAGAGAGATATCGGGAAGCAGCAGGGGAGAAAACCCGAAATTGGAAGCCGCGACAGAGGATTATCGACATTTCGAAAGTCGAGAATTCATCATTCCCGTTGACAAGGGTCTCCACTCTATATTAAATTTTTCAAAGTTGTGAATCCTGAAGGATTGGGGAAGAGTACGTGTTTTCAGAAAATCGAAGTTCGGGAAACCAGGGATTGCATGGACATAAGGTGGTCTGAGAGTTCCAAAATCCCAATACCCAGAAACCTGAAATACAGAGGAGGTGACACGTGGAAGGACAAGAGACTTCCTATCAAGGTTTGTCGAAACAATGAGGAGAAGTACCATTTCGACATTTTTGGATTTCGAAGACCGAAAGACGGAGGTGACAGAGTATTCGATCTTTAGCACATCAAACTCCCAGTATGAAAAATTGCACTGGCCGTTGGATCAAGGGAGAGTCCACAACTATTGATCTCCTTAGAAGCAGAACCTTAGAGTTTTGAAATTTTGGGATTCGGCACACCAGGAATCCTGTTGACATGAGAACAGATATAGTGAAGAGGAGAACTCGGTACGCGAAAGTCCGAAAGGATTTCAGAAGACATCATTTTGGCATTTCAGGGTTTGGAGGTTCGGGAGCCCCGAGGGCATAATGAAAACACATTTCGGTGTTTGAAATTCCGAAAGTCTGAAAAGAAGGGGAAGGTATGGATATTTGCATTTTTGTAAATCGGGAATCGGAAGTTCGGGACTCCAGGGGTCGAGAATAAAGTTGCACGTCATCGCAACTCTCGAATTTGCAAAATCTGAAAAGCCAAAATAGACAGCCAGGAAATTCAAGTGTTTAGATATTTCGGTTTTCAGAGGTCGAAGAGGTAAGACGATCGACCGCGTGATTCGTGAAATCGTGAAATCCGGTATCTCAAAGTGAAAGAGGAATTTCCTCAAGGTTTGTTGTGGTTTGATTTCCTGAAAGGGAAATAGAAGAGTCAACCGAGCTCTCAGGGGCCAAAAGGAAAAGATCCTGTGTGGATTTTGACTTGTGGGTTTAGGGGTCTCTGCCAATAACCAATGTTTGAATTGCAATCTCTTTGCTAGCACAAGAGATAACTAAGGGAATTGTATTCCTAGTGTTGTGTATGGGTTGAAGAGGAAGGTATCCAAAATGATTGGATAAGCAAATGGAAAAGAGTTTGGATAATGTGTTAAGGCATTGGCTAAACCTTCCAACTCACATGCTAGAATACATGACATTAACATATGGTACTCCAAAGTCAATGCAAGGATGCATTGTGTATATGTGGCCATGATTATTGGCACATTGGTTTTATTTATTTGTAAATGTTGATTTCATTATGAAAAGCTTGGTGTGATGATATTGAAAGTAGAGTGAATGATAGTTTCATTCTAGATAATATAATTAATGGTTGAATCCCATTTGCAAATAATGGATGGAAATGATTGAAATGTTGGTAAATTACAATTCTAAGATCATTTCATTAATTGTTGAAAATGTGCATGAGTGATAACGGTAATGTCCCTAATCTGGAACCCTTTATAATTGTATATATAGGTTTGTGATTTGTTGGAACCAAGTGTAAATGTAATGTATATTTAGGCCGATGAGTCGTTGGTTTTAATTTTTGATGTTGCACGCATAAAAGTAATTCACGAAGAAGTGTTATTGAAGACAAGGTGCACACATTTTATTTTTTGCATGCACTTGGGTAAGTGCGCAATAAAAGTTGAGATGTGTGTGTGTGTGTGTGACTGTATATGTTTTGAGGTTGGAGATCCTGTAATATTATGAGGCTGGTGATCTTGGACAAAGATAGGTGAGTGTGACTATCGATGTAAATATAATCATTATTATTGATATAATATTTCATCACCATGCATCAACAGACTTGGACAAAAATATATGGGGTGTTGAATCCACTGAAAAGGGGGAGAATATTTTAATGATGTTTTCAAAAAAGTGTAATGTGGATATGTTTTTATCCTAAGTTCCTGAGGGTAGGGATTGGGTCACGAAGTGGATTAAGGCTATTTCTAAAGGTGACAAGTGTCAAGTGGAAGGAATGCACTATATATTTCTTTCCTTAGTGCATTTTTAGAATTATGTCATTACTATGGATGTTTCAGGCTCTTGTGAGTAGAGGGGGGTCAAAATGTATGGAAAATCCAATTATTACCTTATTTTCACAAAGACTATTGTAAGGATTTGAGGGGATATAATCTGAGTTTACTGTTGAATAGACAAATTGACAAACTATGAAAAGTATATCTATGTGAGAGATTGGTTATTGAGAAGTGGTTTTTCAGACTCGTGAGCATACTCTCCATTTGATATTAATGCTGAGAATTTTGCCTAGTGTATTGAGCATTAGTCATAGGGATTAGAGACTTCATGTCTGACCTATTTATGGTAACCTTGGGAAGGGAAGTGGGGCAACTGAAGGATGGTTGAGTAGAGAAGGGTCACACTTCCTTGCATTTGAAATGTGCATGGGGAATGAGGGACTGTGGGGTACTTGTAGTAGCGGGATCTAGGACTAAGAAATTCTTCTGAGACTCAAACCTTAGTGTGTCACTAGAAGTATTTTTCCCTGGTGGAGTTGAGCCCCAACTCGAGGGTGAATTGTTGCTCAAATATTATGAGAAACAATGTCTATGGCTAGGAGGAACATCTGATTCAAGGCCAAAGTTGGTGACATTCATAAAAGATAAGTGTTATTTATGTGCTTGTCTTGTTTATTGTGTGCTTATTTATCTATGTTTGACGTGGGTTAATTATTGTATGATGTTTCATATAGGTATTTGTTCTTATTATTTTTACTTTTTCTTGCACATGTAAGTATGGTGCTTATAGCCTGTAATTATAGTTTTCCATGGATATGAAAAATGTGGATAGTCTTTCCTATTAAGTTAAATTTGTGATTATGGTTATGAGTCATCAAGGAGAGGATTGAATGGTTGGGTTTGAAGTAAAGTATATTGTGTGAATCAAGATGATGGATTTCATGTGTGTTTTTAAGGAAATGGATTTCGTGCACAATGAAATCAGAAGTGGTGCATAACTCCTAGATGGATGTGCATGTGGTTATGATGTGTGATCACTAAGATGGTGTGCGCAGTTAGTAAGTTATTTTTGCTGCATAAGGGTGTATTAAAAAGAGAATGTCGATTCCACTGTTATAAATTGTATGGCACAACCCAAGCTTGGGATGAGCACATTTCTTCAAGTGATATTGCATGCACTTGTGTTAGAGTGGAATATGTGTAGTGAAACTTCGAAGTACAATGCTTAATAGTATATTGGGGATGTTACAGCTTGGTTTGATGGGAGCTACAAAAGTTGAGCCTGTGTGACATGGCCCAAATTGGGGTGGATGGGATGTTACATTATGGTATCAGAGCTATTGGTTCAACACTATACTTGTATGGGCCAAAGATTAACATGAATAATTGTGTGCGCTAGGAATTGATTCCACATAATGCATAGTCTAGTTTGTGTGGAAGACAATTGGTGTATGTTATAGAGTCATGATGTGCACAAAGACAATGATGCGCCCATGTGCACACTAGATTTTTGAATGTTAAAATCATCCAAGAAATCCAAGTGAAGAATTTTGAAAAAATGGTGCAAATTTTTCATGTAGTTGTTGCATGAAATCATCTAAAAAATCTTAATTGCCTGCACATTTTGTAGAATTATCAGCGATTAGAGAAGGACATAGTTAGTGGAGAAGGTTAAAATAATGGAAGATGGATGGAGGATTTATATTCATAATGATGAATTCATGGATCTGTAAGTCGGTTTGGGTGTTGATGGCACAAAATCCATAGAGGAGTGCATGAACTTGGTAGAAACTATAACAATATTGCAGAGATATGTCCAGAGCTATAAGGCTAATAACAAATGGATTATGAGAGCCAAGGTGGAACAATGAATTAAATGCAAAATTGATGCAATTTATATATAGAATAGAAAATAAGATGGATAAGGAGACATAGTCGAGTATATCAAGAAGTCACAGGTCTCAAGGTGAGAAAATAAGAGAATAAATAAGTGTTGGTAAGCATTCTTTCAGGAAAGCACGCAATAGTTTGATTCCATCTACTATCATAAATCATAAGAGAATGATTGAGGTGGAAAATCCATAAGGGGAAATGAATAAGATCAAACCTCATATGTTTGACAGTAAGGAAAAAAAGGATGAAGATGAGGAGACTTGGTTGTTGGCTATGAGAAAGTATTTCCAGCTGCATAATTATTCTATGCATGCAGAAGAGAGAATGGCTATGTATGAATTAAAAGGAAAGGAATCAATGTGGTGGAATCAATATGTGCAAGTGTGTTGACAGGCGTTCATGACACACCGTCAACAGGAAGGGAAGATCTGGACCGAGGTTGTCTATTTAACCTAAGTCATTTGGTATAATCTACCCTGATGGGTTTTATGGCTCTATTAGCCAACTAAGATACTAAAACAACTAAAGGGTGTGGAATAACTAAAGGTACAACTCTAACAATCAACACTTTAATTACAAATGATTAAATAACAATCTTTACATACAATAGTTATATACAATTTACAAGGTTTAAGAAAAGCCTTGTGAAAATAATTGTTTTAAAATAATCGATCTAAGCAAGATTAAAAATAAACAAAATTATCCTAGCACTCTAAATACCAAACTACTAAAACATGGATGAATAAGATTGTAAATGATATAACGAAAATAGATAAAGTAAATTAACATTTAAATGATTTGAATCACTATTCATTCATAAATAAACAAATTAAATAAATAATAAACTAACTAACCTCTTGCTGATTAATAATACTAAGCTAGATTTATCTCTCTGTATTTGTATGAGATCCTCTTAACCTGTGCCAAGTGTAAACCTATGACAAAAGAAATCATAATACTTCTTAAAGACACTCAAAGAAGTCTTTTATATTCTGGAACGAGTTTATGATGACAGAATGACAAATCATTATATATCATGTGACCTTGAAATGTCCAGTAACTGAAAATGAAAGAAATTTTAACTATCACTAATGGTGTTACCAACTAAATAACATCAGATGTAAACTGAAAATACTTAAATAGATGATCAGACATAGATATCAACTGTACCAAAATATAATGAACCGCATAAAGAAAACATGACATAAAATATTATATGTAGAACATACTAAAGCCAATTCGATACATATAAAAATTCACATCTAGAAATTACATTAGAAAAACAATGAAAAACATTGTGCAGTCTACACAGGATGAAAGCCAAACAATAAATTGTTTTCCCATATAATTTCAAAAAATATGTCCATCATCTGGTCCAGGAGGAATTGTGTAGACCAGTAACTCACCAATATTTAAAGAAACCTTTTGTTTTTCATGTATAACGTTGCTCCAACAACCTGTCTATTAAGAGAAATCTATAGCAGAAGGTTGTATAATTCTAAGATTGTGACAGTGTACAATTTAAATCTTATTTAAAATGCAGAAATAACAACTTTCAAATCATGATCCTTAGTGAGGATATAATAGATTAATCAAAAATAAGAAAAGTCTCAATTGAACAATTATATCTTTACAAATATGAATTACATGAATAAACTCAATATAATAAAATATTTGTATCAAAATAATACAATCACCAAGATCAAGATAATTTGGATATTAGACTCTTAAAGATTGAAAAAATTAATACATAAATGATAGCAATTAACCATGTATTGATAAAACGGACTAAAGATAATTTAAATCAATGCATAATCAATTACTCAAAGAATATGATGATATTATAATGAAAATAAAACCATTTTACTCACGGGACAAAAGCCATTAAGCAATCTGAAATTTCATATTCTTCTTCGAAAATACTCGTCCATTCTCCCAAAATTCCAACCATCTATTACTCCATTTGAAAAGAAAAAGTTTAAAAAACAAATAATATACAAAAAAGAAAGGATAAAAATCCTCCTCTGAATTTCTTCGATCCTTGGGCTCTGAATTTTCTCATATATTTATGCAATGAATGAGTAGTCTAGGTGTCACTAATAATTTTCGCTACCTGAAATTTTCTTCATAAAGAGACACCAATATCTCTCAAATTGTGCATTTGTTTGGGAAAAATATCGCGAGTAAACTAAATGGGTCCATTATGTAGATGGGTTTTCAACCGTTTCTTTACATTCCTCATGGTTTGGCGGAAATCAGTCCTGCACAATCGTTTGTTTGTTCTTGAATGCATTTCCAAATCTTGTTCGTTGTTGCTCATAAATTATTTGCAGCAATCAAATATTATTTTTGGATCAATTATCTTGAACGTATTTAGATAATAAAATCAAACCATGATCAGATCCGTACCAAATAAATGATAATAGAAACCCGTGAAACAAAAAGAAACCAAATTAATAACCTAAAAATTGTGAATAAAACAAAATCTAGAACAACAAAATTAAAATGAATTTAAACTAACTATAAGTTCTAAACAAATATTGTTTATATTTTACTTTCAAATATGATATTAAAACTCTAGAATTTTTAAGTTGACGGAGAGGAGAAAAATATTAGTTTTGGGTTTTCACAAAATCAAACAAATGATAGACAATTATGCTTTTATTTTTTATTTTTATTTTGAAATGAGATGCAAACTAACAAAAGAATTTAATTAATTAAACCTACCAAATGATTTTGTGAAAATGATTGCTAGTGAGGAAAAGACAAAAACATAATCATAATTTAAACGAAAGAAAACCTTTGATAAAAATTAATGTTTTAGTTTAAATTAAGGTTTCTATGTTCGTCTCTCCCTCATTCAAATTTGATCAAATGTGAACAAATGTCATAGAAAATATGTTTCGCGATAAAATTTCTTCCTGTAAAATCATTGTTATTAATCCATGTCTTCAACCAAGCCATTTTCATAGTAGATAAACTCAATAAGGAAGAGGTAATAAGAAAATCCCAAATTATGAAGCTCGTCCATCAACATCAAAAAACTCTATAAAGAAAAATGAAATGGCATTTGAATTTCATGAAATTCAAAACAAACAAAAGAAAAGAATATAAACTCAAACCAACCTTGAAACAAAGCAAACCAATACCAATCCAATCAAGTTAAAGGAAAAAAAAACAAAGAATCCAAGTAAAATTTTGAGGGACTCTAGATTTTGATTAAAAATAAAGAAGGGGGTTGTTGGGGCCCAACAAATGGCAACTCACTGGGTGAAGAAGTTATCTATGATCTAGTAAGCTTCATCTCAGGAAGAAAAGAATAAGACTTGAGAAAGGATTTAAGCTCCCTGAAATAAATTCACTTTGAGACCATATAGTATTAGGATAAGCTCAATGTTATAACCAGACAATAGAATTTTCTTTGCAGGCAATTATAAACGGAAAGAATGTCTTAATTAAAGAGTCACAATATTTATAAAAGGACTTCAATACTGTTGACAGAGCCACTGCCGCCAGCAGACATTCATAGCCTCAATAGGGATGTCATTTAACCCACTGAAATGATTTAATATCATCCAATAGTTGTATCCACATGATGTATACTTCCATAAAAGTTAATTTAAAAGCATATGCATGCTACCTCTTGACCCGATAGTGTTTCTCTTTCAGCAAGCCTGTACAATACCCTGACAAAGTTGTCTTGGTATCATGTATGTATTTACTTCCTTCCAGCGAGCTTGTTCAGTACCTTGACAAGTTTACACACACTCCCCACACTTAACTGCTTTCAACCCTCTTACGCCACTTTTAAATAATAATACAATTATAGATTTATTGATGAAAAAGAGAGCAAGGTGATACTAGAGGTTAATTGCAATACAAGTGAATAGTTGATCATGTTATTTATTTGCTTTCAAAACTAGAAGTTTTATCATGGTTTAGAGATTTTAGATTTCATTTAAGAAATCATCTAGAGAATGGGGAAGCACTTAAAAGTGATTCCTTAAGAATATGGATGGCGTAAAAAGTTTAAATATCATTGTATGATTTAGGTGGATATCGTTGGCCACCCACCTTTTCAACCTGGCTCAAAACAGGTTTATGGCAATTTTGGTAATTTACTATTTTTAGCAGTTTTTCACTTTCGAATTTGTTTTCAGGCCCTAAATGGTGTTTTTTGGGAAAATGGGGAGAAACATAAAAATTACTTATTTATTTCCACCAAAATAAATCTCCTCGACTATACCTTTCCAATGAGCTATCATACGCCTAGAACAGAGATCGTATACAAAAGTTACGACCCTGAGAAGTTGATGTACTAACTTACCCAAATGGGGCCCACATGACTTTTGACGCTTCATCTCCCAGGGTTAGGTTTTTGGATGTATAGGGTTTTTGTAATTCTTGTTTATTGTAAAAAAGGCCTTCATAGTGTCATTGTAATCATAGTCTTGCGAATGAGCACAACCGTCACATCTCTTCTCAGAGACAAGCTACCACCATTTCAGCAAGCTTGTTTCTACTGCATTTTACAGTTTCAACTTATTTCCTTATTGAAAAGAAAACCAGTTTTACTGTATCTCTGTTATTTTTTGTTAAGCACCTGTTAATAATCTACATTCATTTCATTATTCTCTTAAAATCTGGATCAGTGGTATCAGAGCGGTCTGCTCCTTATCGTCTTAATGCATGTCCCCAATGAGGTCGGAGTACAAAGAGTTGGGTCTCAAGCTTGTTTCTCTTAAGGAAAAAATATCTCGCATGCCCAAGTGACCTCTCATGGAAGGAGAAAAGAAAGATGACGGGACAACATATCCTTTCAAACTGTTAATTAAGGAAGCGCTCACGCAACAGAGGAACAAGATGATGGATATTTTCGCGCAAATCCTTCGGCAGCTACCAATAGGTGACACATCTTCTTCGAGCGGAGGCATCGCCCCCTTCAAGGTACAAATAAACTTTGAAATTCCTATATTTGAAAGTCAGATAGATGAAAACATTGTAGACAAGTGGTTGAATCTACTAGAAGGGTATTTTTCTTTCCATAACTTTTCGAATAGAGAAAAGATTACTTTTGCACTCATCAAATTCGTTCCCCATGTCAAAGATTGGTGGAAAATTTTTTGTGAGAAAAAGAAAACAGAAGAACCCTCATTATTTATAGTTATGGCTACCTAAGAATCCTTTGGGGATTATATTAAGGAACAATACTACCCTGTCAGAAGTTATGACGACTTGTATACCAAATGGATAACACTGTGGAAAGAAAGATACCAAGCAGTGCCAGATTTCACAAATATCTTCCATACCTTGTGCACCAAGTTGGGTATCAAAGATTAGGAGCGACATCTGGTGCTCAAGTATCATGGTGCTCTACATAGTTACATCCATACTGAAATGGAATTTCTAGACATCTCATCCTTTGGCATAGCATACCGATATGTCGTCAAAATCGGCCAGAAGCTCAAACAAAAGACTCAACAATTTGGGCCTCGAAACCCCTCACAACAAAAGCTAGGAAAGGGTGGCCCCAACCCACAGAACAAAGGAAGGAGAAAATATGGACAGTATTAGGACAACCATTCAAAGCCGCAAGAAAAGGGCACTGGAAATACAAAGAAAGATACTGGGAAGTGGTGCGACTTCCATAAGAGCCCTTGGCATAACACTGTTGACTACCGCTTAAAGCAGTCACTGGTGGTCGTAGTGAAAGCCTCTAAATTAGATGTGGGTTTTGACTCTGAGATAGAACTAGAAAGGGGAATATAGATCATTGATGTGGAACCCAGTGCCACTGTTGCTACCACCAAGATACAACCTGGTGAACTAGATGAGCTAGAAGAAGGAGAGCGCCTCTTCCATTCAAAGATGTGGGTAAAAGGCACCCCACTGCACTTCATCATTGATAGTAGTAGCCAGACGAAGCTCATCTCAGCATATTTCATCAAGTGGCTGGCCCTGTCGACAACGCCACACCCACAACCCTACACCATTGGATGGCTCCTCCAAGGAATCGATCTTTGTGTCAGCCAATAGTGTCAACTGTCATATGGAATCAAGCCATTCAAAGATGAGGTATTGTGTGATGTTGCTCCTCTCAAACTTTGTGATGTTCTTTTGGGCCAACCTTATTTATGGAAGCGTCATGATGTATATGAGTCTAGGCCTCGTACTGCTATTATTACTTTGAACAGGAGATTGTACAGGATACCCGAGGAAGTCCCACCTAGTGTTATTTCTTTGATCTCTGCTAAGAAATGCAGGAAGGTCATATATTAGACAAAGAAGTTTATCTTCTTCATGATTCGCTCTCAGAATAAGAGAAATATCACAGCCACATCCAGAGTCTCTGCGAACAAGCTCTCCACACAGTATAAGTAAGTAGATAAGGTTGTGGAAAAATACTCAGATATCTTCTCCTCATCTACCGGGGTACCTCCGTACTTCCAGGTCAAGCACCCCATCAATCTGACCCCTAGCACACCATTTTCCAATGAGCTAGTCTATCATTTCTCTTTATTAGAGAATGAGGAGTTCAAGCAACAGATCCAAGAACTTCTACAAAAGGGGCACATCCATCCAAAATCATCACCTTGTGAGAGCCCAATCATGCTGGTACAGAAGAAATATGGAACCTGACGACTCTACATTGATTACCGGGCTCTGAATAAAATAACAGTCAGAAACCAGTACCCGATTCCTCGAATAGACGACCTCCTTGATAAAATCATGGGTGAAAAATACTTCAATAATATTGATCTGAAGTATGGCTACCACCAGGTCTCGATAGAATAGACAGATGTATGGAAGAGCACCTTCAAGTCAAAGGAAGGCCTCTTTGAATGGTTGGTCATGCCCTTTGGTTTGAAAAATTCTCCAGCCACTTTCATGAGGATGATAGACGATATCCTACGACCATTCACCAATACTTTTGTAGTGGTGTATATGGATGAAATTCTCATTTACAACAAGACTTGGGTCAGACACTTGAAGCATATTTAGCAAGTTTTGCACACCATGCGGCAGCACAAGCTATACGCCAACTTGGAAAAATGCTCCTTCAGCATGGACAGGGTCCATTACTTGGGATACATCATTGATCAACATGGAGTACATGTGGATCCAACCAAGATCCAGGTCATCCATGACTGGCCAAACCCAACCACACTCACTGAGCTTTGGAGCTTCTTGGGACTTGCCAATTTCTACCATAGTTTCATGTTGGGATTCTCGCATATTGCATTGGCCCTCAACCAAATAACCAGGGGTGGTGGTAAGGATAAATTTGTGTGGGGCCAATCCCAACAACAAGCGTTCGATGATTTGAAGTAGCTCTAGTGCTCAGTGCTAGTACTTTCACTACCAGATCTACAACAACCCTTTGAGATCGAGACAGATGCTTCAGACTATGCTGTGGGCACCATTAAAAAACCCTTTGAGATTGAGACAGATGCTTTAGACTATGTTGTGGGCACCATTCTCACTCAGCACGACCACCCTGTGGGCTATCATAGTGAGACACTATCATATGTTGTTCGTAAGTACCCTACATACAACAAAGAAATGTAATCCATTGTGCAAGCCTACCGCCAGTGGAGACATTACATTCTTGGGAAGGATACAATCATCCACACTGATCATAAGCCACTGTAGTTCATGCAGACACAAGGAAAATTGTAGAATGACTGCCATCAAAAGTGGTCCACATACTTGCAGCAATTCCACCTCAACATAAAGTATAAAATAGGAAGCATAATTATGTCACTGATTGACTCAATAGACTGCCAATCACGACACTCACCATGGTGCTAGAATATTGTGGCCATGAGACCTCTAGATGGCCCCAACTCTATGAGACAGACCCAGACTTTGCCACAACCTACCAAATGTTGGATCTAAATGTAGTTGTCGATAATTTCCATCTTCAAAATGGGTTGTTGTGTCATATGGGCCATATCTGTGTTCCATCAAGCGAGCGAGTGAAGATGATCTGGGAAGCCCACTACAGTCATGTGACAGGACACTTGGGCATCGAAAAGATAGTGGCGATGCTACAAAAACATTTCTACTGGCTTAAACTTTGACAAAAGGTCATCAAGTATATCAGGTCTTGCACTGCCTGGGCTGTTGCCAAACTAACCACTAAGAAACAGGTCCTATACACCCTCCTTCCTACTCCTGACGGGCCATGGGAATCCATCTTAATGGAATACATGTTGGGACTCCCATCCACCAAGCGGAGAAATGACTGTGTTTTTGTGGTTGTTGATCGCTTTTCTAAGATGGCGATTGTGGTTTCCTGGAAGAAGAGCATCACAGCAGTGGCAACTGCCAAGATCTTATTTGAATGAGTTTGGGTACATTTTGGGATCCCACAAACCATTGTTTCAAATCGAGACAGTTGATTTCTCAGCACATTCAGGTTGAGCTTCTGGTCACTTTTGGACACCAAGCTCACCAAATCCACGACCTTCCACCCCTAGACATATGGCCAAACCGAGGTCGTAAATCGAATGATTGTGCATATTCTTTGCATGTATAACTCCAAGAACCCTCGTACATGGGATGAGATCCTTCTCTATGTCCATAATAGCTACAACTAAGCCCTGCATATCTCAACCGACCATAGCTCCTTTAAGGTGGGGTTGGGATTCCAACCATTGGGTCCCATAGATGTTTCACTACCCCTTGCGGTCACCTCGACCGACTCATCTCCTGGTCCAAATGGAGTTGAAAAATCCACCTGGTTCATTGAGCGGATCCAGCACATCTGCCAATAGGTTCAGGATATCCTACAAAATTCCAATGACAAGTACAAGCAGTGCCATGATTAACATCGGGTGCCACATAAGTTTCAGGTGGGCGACAATGTTTGGTTACACTTGCAAAAAAAACGCCTTACAAGACCCCATCGAAATATTCTCCCACCCTGTTATGGGTCATACACCATCACCGAGGTCGTGGAGGATAATGATTTTGAGCTCAACATTCCTCCTTTCCTTGGCCTGCACCTAGTGTTCAACATGGATCTCCTTCGCCCTTATTTCCCACCATTATTGGACACCTCAGAAGTAACAGGACAAATGAAACCAATAGAGCTCAACCCTAAATGCATACAATAGGCATCTAGTGATCACATTGTGGACACACAGATCAAGGGAACTTGATAACAAAGGATCCAACTTTATCGAGTCATCAAAGTAGGGAAACTACTGCACCAAGGCAAGTGGCTCACCCAGGGCCAAATTCAGTAGAAATTTCCTCATCTTATGGGGGAAATCAATGCAATGGAGACCATTTCTTCCTAAGGAGGGAGGATTGATCCAGGTGGATATCGGTGGCCACCCACCTTTTCCAACTATCTCAAAACAATTTTCTGACAATTTTGGTAATTTACTATTTTTAGTAGTTTTTCACTTCCGGAGCCGTTTTGAGGCCCCAAGTGATGTTTTTTGGGAAAATGGGGATAAATATGGAAATTTCTTAGATATTGCCTCCAAAATGAATCTCCTCGATGATACCTTTCGAATGTGCTATCATACACCTAAAACGAAGATTGTATGCAAAAGTTACGACCCCGAGAAGTTGATGTACTAACTTACCCAAATGGGGCTCACATGACTATTGGCGCTTCATCTCCTAAGGTTATGTTTTTGGATGTCTAAGGTTTTTGAAATTCATTTTATTTTAAAAAAGGCCTTCAGATCATTATTGTAATCATCTTCTTGCGAATGAGTGCAACCTTCACATCTCTTCTCAGAGATAAGCGGACACCATTCCATCAAGCTTATTTTCATTGCATTTTACAGTTTCAGCTTATTTCCTTATTGAATAGAAAACCATGTTTACTATATCTCTATTATTTTGTGTTAAGAACCTGTTAATAATCTGTAGTCATTTCGTTCTGCTCATAAAATCCAGATCATTCTATTTCTCAAATATTTAAACCACATCTCTGGTGTAATACTCTAGCAAAGATAATTTGAGTACAAAACGAAAGTGACAATTGACTTAAAAATCAATTGTCTGAGCTATATCTTAATATTAGGACCTCTTTGAACTATTTCAAATTGCTTGAAAACCACAAGTCTTGAAATGAATTCTTCTTTTCGATGATTTCTCTTGGATCAACAATATAATTGTTCAAAAAGATAGACAAGAAAAAAAATTCAATAAAAGAAAGAAAAGAAAGAAAAAAAAAACATACAACAAACCAAATCAGATTTTATAAATGGAATTCAAAATCAAAAGTGCATATAAAAACAAAATAGAAATAGAAAAATCACACTTTCAGAAACAATTTTGGCCAAAGATAAACCCGAGCTTTGGGATCTACTAGCATCCCACTATAAAATTAAGGAAGAACTAAATCATATAAAATCTTATGTGCGAGCAAGTTCTTTTCTTAAGATAGTGATGCATAAGATGTTACTTTGACCAAGCATTATTATTAAAAATAAAAGAGACTAAAAGAAAATAGAAAAATCCTTATTAAGATGAGTGTAGTCCTACTCGTGGCACCTTGGGTCATGGTTGAATTTGGGTGAATTGATAGTTCAAATTTACTTATCTCTTTACTTTCCACTTTAAAATTTCTATGATGATCATGCATTTTTGAAAATAAATATTCAACAAAAAAGTAGAGAGAAAAGGATTAAAGTGGACTTCCCTGACAACATTCATATTATGGTTCTCTTGGTGCACCCACTTGTGTTCATAACTACATTATTACAAAAAGAAACATTGAGAAAGAAAACCAAAGGAAACCTACTCTAACTACTAAACAAATCAAAATACTAAGTGAAGTCATGCTTCCAATGTAGCCATTGGAGTAACTCCAATCCTGCAATGAAAACAAAAATGAATATTAATAACAAGAATGTTAGTATATCAAAATATGACAAAAGTACATCATACTTACCTTCATCATCATGATTTAAAAACAAAGCAAGCATGACCTCACCATTCCCTTGAAAATTCTTTCTGTATGAATCCTCCATCCGTTCTGCAACTTTGTCATTATATGGGTCACAAAAACATGAAAAAATGAGATTGTGAAGCTTGTGAGAGTTATGGGGAATTAACATAACCATCGGCCTAGAACGAAGTGCCCCATCCTCATGACAATTTTCTTTTCGTGTCCAAGTTACCTCCTTGATCTCTAAATAAGGCAAAGATAATCTTACCATTCCCTAGAAACTTTTCGAGATATGAATACTCCAACCAATCTACAATCCTATCATAATACATGCAATTACTAACATGGGATTGTTCAAAAGAATTCACATACGACAAATATTCATGATGAGAATAAAGTATTAGATTATCATGGAAATAATCTTGTAAAAAGGTCAGATCAAGATTGCGAGAACTTATCGTGATTTTCAATCGGAAAAGAAATGTCCCATTCTCATGAAACTTTCCATTGAGCTGAAATACTTCAGGATTAACTATTTGATGTGAACTAAATAGAACAACCAACATTTTTGAATAATCATCATTGGTAATAGTATTTGGTTGATTATACTTTTCAACCTCAAATGATTGATCATGGAAAAATTTGGATCCTTCTTTAAACACAAATTGAGATGAATCAATGGAAGATGCAATTTGAGACTCTTTCAAATCATTTCTTGATTTACCCAGAGATAATTGATGAGAATAAAAATTAATATGTTCATGGAAAGAATTATTTTCCTCTTTATCTTCTATTTGGTAATCTCTGTTAATTTTTACCTAATTATATAGTGCATAATTCATTCCAAAGTGATCTGAAACACATGATTGCATAACATTATGATAAAAAATATCAGGGCACAAGGAATAATATGTAGAAGAGTTGAGGAGATGAAATGCATCTCTTGAAATGATCAAAATATGTGTTTCAAATTGTGGTTTTGTCCCCTCTCCTTGTATAAACTGAACAACCTATGTTGTATTCTCTTTAAAGAGTACGAGATAGTTTCTAAGAGACAATTTGGTTCATCATAAAAGGGTGAATGTGAGAGAAAATTACCAGAATTAGATGATTCATTACTAGTTTGAGCAATGTTGTCATCTCCCACAAATTGATCTTGAACCTATTCACATGAGTCATGGGAATTTTTACTGACAACAAGATTACCGAATTCACATTCCATCTCTTTTACTATAGAAACAATTGTAATATTTTGGAGAGTTTGACCACTGTCTCCTTTTGAATTCAATGGTATTTCCTCAATAGAAAAATACATTGTTGGCAAAGAAATATCAGAAGCCATAATTGTATCTTGTAAAATGTCATGTTTCTCCTAAACTGCCAAAATGAAAGAAGTTGACAAAAAATGTGGTGCTTTAATGAATTCAATATCATCATGAACTTTTAAACCATCTTAAGATTGAGTATTAGTGCTCAATTCAGATGAACTTTTAAACCATCTTAAGATTGAGTATTGAGTATTAGTATCATCAATGATCTTATTCTTTAAGAACTTATAAAAACAATTAGAAATATGGTCTACTGCAGATGTGTTCCCTTCACCATCAAAGGTGAGTTCTAAAAAGAGATCAGTTGTCTTGTTGGGAATATCTAGTAATGAGACATTTAAAGCATGTTCCAACACAGTGATCTGGGCAGGAGTGATGAAAAATTAAGAAATTGAATAAATTGAATCAAAATAGTTAGCTTGTCATCTAACCCGCCTTCTAGTGCATTATAAGATAACACAGAAGACTAATTTATAAACCTGGAATTATGACAGGGTGAGGGGTGACACATTTAATCATTAAATTTACCTCGACCCTCCTTCTAGCGCCATTTGTTGATGGGCATTCATGACACACCATCAACGAGAAGGGAAGATCCAGACCGGGGTTGTCTATTTAACCCAAGTTGTTTGGTATAATCTACCCTGACGGTTTTATGGATCCATTAACCAACTAAGATACTAAAACAAGTAAAGGATGTGGAATAACTAAAAGTACAACTTTAACATTCGACACTTTAATTACAAATTATTAACTAACAATGTTTATGTACAATAGTTATATAAAATTTACAAGGTTTAAGCAAAGCCTTGTGAAAATAATTGTTTTAAAATAATGGATCTAAGCAAGATTAAAAATAAACAAAATTATCCTAGTACTCTAACTACCAAACTAATAAACAATGGATGAATAAGATTGTAAATGATATAACGAAAATAGACAAAGGAAATTAACGTTTAAATGATTGCAATCACTATTCAGTCATAAATAAACAAATTAAATAAATAATAAACTAACTAACCTCTTGTCGATCAACAATACTAAGATAGATTTATCTCTCTATATTTGTATGAGCTCCTCTTAACCTGTGCCAAGTGTAAACCTATGACAAATGAAAACATAATACTTCCTGAAAAATATCAAAGAAGTCTTTTATATTCTGGAACGAGTTTATGATGACAGAAAGACAAATAATTATATATCATGTGACCATGAAATGTCCAATAACTGAAAATGAAAGAAATTTCAATTCTCATTAATGGTGTTAACAACTACCTAGCATCAGATGTAAACTCAAAATACTTAAATAGATGATCAGTCACAGATATCAACTGTACCAAAATATAATGAACCGCATAAAGAAAACATGACCTAAAATATTATATGTAGAAAAGACTAAAGCTAATTCGATACATATAAAAATTCATATCTAGAAATTACATGAGAAAAACAATGAAAAACATTGTGTAGTCTACACAATATGAAAGCCAAAGAGTAAACTATTTTCCCATATAATTTCAAAAAATATGTCCATCATCTGGTCCAGGAGGAATTGCACAGACCAGTAACTCACCCGTATTTAAAGAGAAATTTTGGTTGTCATGTATAACGCTGCTCCAACAACCAATTTGTTAAGAGAAATCTATAACAAAAGGTTGTATAATTCTAAGATTTTGACATTGCACAATTTATAGCTTATTTAAAATGCGCAAAGAACAACTTTCAAATCATGATCCTTCGTGAATATATAATAGATTAATTGACAATAGGAAAAATGTCAATTGAACAATTATATCTTTACAAATATGAATTACATGAATAAACTCAATATAATACAAGATTTGTATCAAAATAATACAATCACCAAGATCAAGATAATTGAAATAATAGACTCTTAAAGATTGAAAACATTAATACATAAATTATAGCAATTAACCATGTATTGATAAAACAGACTAAAGCTAATTTAAATCAATGCACAATCAATTACTCAAAGAATATGAAGATATTATAATGAAAATAAAATAATTTCACTCATAGTACCAAATCCATTAAGCAATCTGGAATTTCATATTCTTCTTTGAAACTACTCGTCCATTCTCCCAAAATTCCAACCATCCGTTACTCCATTTAAAAAGAAAAAGTTTACAAAATAAATAATATACAAAAAAGAAAGGATAAAATTCTCCTCTGAATAATTTTATTATTAGTAACTTTCTCATAATATACACGATTCTATAGGATCCTAGAATGTCAAAAATAGTGGGAAAAACTTCATGGAAAAAACTTATGCACTGTTGGGGTTGTGGTGGAAATCATATACACAAATATTACCCTCAAATAGGTGATAAATCAAGGATTGTGCATATTGTACAACAAGATGCAATAGTGGAAGACATGGATAGAAATGTTCCAAAGATTTATGCCACATTGGATAACAAACATGATGAGTTTCAGTCACACATGATCGAGGTGTAAGGTAAGATTAACGATCAACCCATTGTTATTTTAATTGAATCAGGAGCTAATCATAGTTATCTAGATCCTAAGATTGTGAAAATATTCCATTTTCCAAGAAGCAATCTTGGAAAACCTTATTTGGTGCAGTTAACTACAGGAGAAAAAATGAAAATTAATGAGATGGTTAAGGCATATCCAATGGAGATGAATGGACTATGCACAAAGGCTAATTTTAATATTATACCTTTGGGATCTTATTATTTTCTCATTGGTATGGATTGCTTGGATGAGAACCATGTGGTCCTAGATTGTTACAATAAGTAAATTACTCATTTGGATGAAGAAGGAAACTTGAGATCAGTTCAAGAAACTCCAAGAGTTGTGACTATAAAAGAAGTTTTAAATTGTAGTTGAATAAAAGTTTCAGGAAAGGATGTCAAGTATTCACTACGCACATGGAAGAGACACTTAAGGATAAAGTGCATGGTATGGAATACCATGCATTGTTTAAAGAGTTTGAGGATGTCTTTAAAGAGATACTAGTGTTGCCTCCAAAAATAAATATTGATTTCTCTATAAATCTGATGCTAGGAGAAACACCTGTATCGAAGACTCTTTATAGGATGAGCATGCCACAGTTGAAGGAGTTGCAGATGCAAATTGAAGAGATTATTAAGAAGGGGTATATACACCCAGGTGTGTCTCCTTGGGGTGTGCTATTTTTTCGTGAAGAATAAGGATGGTATGATGATACTATGTATTGACTTCAGGCAATTGAATAAGGTAACAATGAAGAATAAGTATCATTTTCCAAGGATAGATGATCTATTTGATCAATTAAAGGGCACAAGGATATTTTCCAAGATAGATCTATAATATGGGTATCATGAAGTGTGAATAAAAGAGGAAGACATCAACAAGATTTCCTTCGGAACAAGGTATGCTCATTATGAGTTCACAGTGGTGCAATTTGGGTTGTCAAATGCACGAGTTGTCTTCATATGTTTAGTGAATGGAGTTTTTAGAGATTACTTGGATAAGCTCGTCATTGTACTTTTTGGTGACATTATTATTTACTCAAAGTATCAGGAAGAGCATGAACAACACTTGAGGATGGTGTTGCAAGTGTTGAGGGATCATTAGCTTTATGTAAAGTTGAGCAAGTGTTCATTTTATCAGCCACAAATTCATTATTTGGTTCATATTATTTCAGAAGAAGAAATAGTTTTGGACACAACAAAGATAAAATCCATTGAGGAATGATAGACACCAAGAAATGTCACAAAAATAAGGTCCTTTATGGGACTATAAGGGTACTAAAGAAAGTTTATTGAATGATTCTCAAATATTTCACATACAATCACATCCATGTAGAAGAAAGGTGCATGATTTTAGTGGAATCCAAATTGCACAAAGAGTTTTCAACACTTGAATAATTTGTTGACAAGCATGTCAATTTTAAGGGTTGTTGATCTAGATGCAACCATCGTTGTGTGCACTGATGTATGCAAGGAAGGACTCGGAGGAGTCGTGAGTCAGAATGGACTTGTGGTATGCTATAATCAAGGAAGTTGAAAGAACATTAAATGATGTATGCTACAGATGACTTGGAATTAGCATCCATAGTGCATGCTTTCATTATGTGGTGACATTATATCATGGATAAAATATTTGATCTTAGAACAGACCATTGTGGCCTGAGATATTTTTTTGACAACCAAGTTTAAACACTAGAAACATTAGGTGGTTAGAGTTCCTCAATGAGTATGACTTCAAAACAAATCATATCAGAGGAAAATAAAACAAGATGGTTGACGCACTTAGTAGGAGGTTGCATGAGATGCATGATACAACCATTAGCATGTACCAGATATACTTATGTGATAGAATTTTGGAAGTTTCCAAATCATATCTGTGTTATATGGATATAAGTGAAACTTTACAACAAAGTATGTCACAGCCAAAGTTTGAATATTATGAGTTAAGAGACGATGGGATACTCATTTGTAGATGCAGAGTCTATGTGCCAAATAATTAGGAGTTGAAGAACCTGGTTTTGTTAGAGATGCACAAGGTTCCTTATGATGGAAATATAGGTTATCAAAATGAAATTGTCACATTCAAGAAGCAATACTTTTGGTCACGTATGAAAAATGAAGTTGTGGATTTTATTGTGTGATGTATTGAATGTCAGAAGGTTAAGGCTCAACACAAACAACTGGTTAGTTTTCTACAACATTTTATCATTCCTAAGTGGAAGTGGGAAGTTCCGATGATGGATTTCATAACTGAGTTTCTTAGGACTGCTAAGAAACATGATTCTGTTACAGTGGTAGTGGAAAAGCTTACTAAAGCTTCATATTTTGTTCCAGTAAATTCCGTGCACAAGAAAATATACATTGTTAAGATATACATGTGCGAAGTTTCTAAGTTTCATGGTGTTCCTAAAACAATTATGTCTAATCGATATTCCAAATTCATTTCGAAGTTTTGGAAAGGGATATTCAAAGGATTTGGAACGAGTTTGAATTTTAGCACAAAATATCACCCTGAGTCATATGGTCAAACAGAGAAGGTAAATCAAGTGATTAAATATATGCTCAAGATGTATGTGATGGATAAGCCATCAAAATGGGAGGAATACCTTCATTTGGTAGAGTTTGCATACAACAATGTGTATCAAACATCCTTAAAGATGAACACATTTGAAGCACTTTATGGTAGAAGTGCAATATTCCTGTGTGTTGGGACAACCCAGCAGACTGCACAGTAGTTGCACTAGATTTGCTTTGGGAAATGAAGGAGTATATGGTAAATATAAGGATGAATTTAAAGGATTCCCAATACAAGAAGAAAAGTTGCGCAGATAAAAGAAAAATCCAGAGAGAGTGTAAAGTGGGTGATCACATGTTTATGAAAGTGAAGGACAAGTCTAGTTCCCTGAAGTTGGGAAAGTGTTCTAAGTTAACATCGCACTATTGTTTACCATTTGAAATCCTTGAAAGGATTGGCCTTGTTACTTATATGATTGCATTGTTTGCATTCTTATGTATTCATAATGTTTTCCATGTGTCATTTCCTAAGAAGTATGTACCTAAAGCTAATGATATTATTTATTGGAATGTGATTCAGGTGGAGCAATGAGGTGTATTTCAAGTGAGACTGGTTTTCATATTGGATTAGAAAATCAAGAAGTTCCATAATCGAGTCTTGAAGTTGGTAAAGTTCGAATAGACCTGGTACGGTCCTAAGGATGTAACCTGGTAGTGCAAAGATGATATGTGAAATGAGTATCCTAATCTTTTTTAATATTTTTGAATTTTTTTATGTACATGTGTATAAGATGCACTTCGGACAATGCATAAATAAGGGGGAGAGGATTATAATGTCCATGATCTGGAACCCATTGTAATTATACATATAGGATACTGAGCCGTTGGAACAAAGTGTAAATGTAATGTATATTTAGGCTAGTGAGCCTTTGGTATTAAGTTTTGATGTTGTCTAAATCAAAGTAGTGCGTAGAGAAGTGTTGCCAAAGATAGGTTGCACACATTTTATATGTTGCATGCACCTGGGTAAGTGCACACATTACACTATGTTGTGAGCACTTGGATAAGTGCGCAACAATGACCTGTAAGTGCACATAGTTCATATGTGTGTGTGTGTGACTATTTATGTTCTGAGGCTGGAGAGCATGTGAGATTATGAGGCTAGGGACCCTGGTCACAGATAATCTAGTGCGCTTATCCATGTAAATATAATCATGATTATTAATACAATAGTGTATCACTATGTGCAGACAAACTCATGAAAAAATAGATGGGGGCCTGACTCCACCAAAAAAGGGAAAGGGGAGAATATTTTAATAATATTTCTAGAAAAGTGTAATGTGGATATGTTTTTATCCTAAGTTCCCGAGGGTAGGGAATGATTCACCAAGTGACTTAAAGTTACTTCTAAAGGTGCCAAGTGTAAAGTGGAAGACATGCAATATATATTTATGGCCTTAGTGTATTTTTGGCATTATGGAATTATTATGGATGTTTCAGGCTCTGGTGAGAAGAAAGGGGTCGAACTATATGGAAAATACAATTATTACCTGATCTACACAAAGAAGCTTGTAAGGAGTTGAGGGGATGTAATATGATTTTACTGTCAAAGAGATGGGTTGAAATACCATGATAAGTCTCTCTAGGTGAGAAATTGGTTGTTGAGAAGTGGTTGTCAGACCTGAGAGCATACTCTCTAGGTGAGAGTATTGATGACAATTGTTCTTTGGTGCACTAAGAAATAGTCACATGGCTCAAAGACTTCATGTCCAACCTTTTTTTGGTAACCACGGGAAGGGATGTTGGGGGAAGACGAAGGAACATTTCGCAGAGAAAAGGCACACTTCCTTGGGTGTGACATGTGCGTGGGGAATGAGGGACCGTGGGATAGTTCCAGTAGTGGGTGCTAGGACTGATAAATTCTACAAAGAGTCAGACCTTTATGTGTCACTAGAAGTCTTTTGCCTTGGTGGAGTTAAGCCCCATCTTGGGGGTGACCTATTGTTGAAATATTATGAGAAACAATGTCTATGGTTGGGAGGAACGTCCTTGTCAAGGACAGAGTTGGTGACATTCATAAAACATAAATATTCTTTATATGCTTGTCTTGTTTGTTGTGTGCTTATTTATCTATGTTACACATGGGTTAGTTCTTATATGTTGTTGTGTATACGTATTTTTTGTTATTATGTTTAATGTTGTTTGTGCATGTAAGTATGGTGCTTATAAACTGTAATTATAGTTGTGCATGGACATGAAAAATGTGGATAGTCTTTCCTCTTAAGTTAACCTTGTGATTTTGGTTAAGAGTCATCAAGGAAAGGATTGAATGGCTAGGTGTGTTGTAAATTAATCTTTGTTCATCAAGAGGTTGGAATTTGTGTGTGCATTTAAGGAAATAGATTATGTGCACAATGAAATTAAAAGTGGTGCATGACACCTAGATAGATGTCTGTGTTTATGATGTGTGATCAGTATGTTGGTGCATGCAGTTAGTCATTTACTTATGTTTCCTAAGGGTGTATTGAAAAGAGAATGTTGCTCCCACTGTTATAAGTTGTGTGGAATGACCCAGGCTTGGGATGAGAATGTTACATCAAGTGATATTACGCAGACTTGTGTTAGAGTAGACTCTGCGTAGTGAAACTTCATAGTACATTTCTCAATAGTATGTTGGGGATGTTACAGTTTGATTGGATAGGAGCGACATAAGTTGAGGTTATGTGACATGGCCCAACTTAGGGTGGCTGGGGACATTACACTAATAATATTGTTTGGTTGCAAGAAAGTTTAGGAAATTGCAGGTATAGTGGTCTTGGATATGGAAATTTTGTAATCCCATAAGGAAGACTGATATCTACAGTTTCAAGAGCCAAACATAATGAGCATAAATCTCATGCGTGAGAAATTTTATTTTTTAGTATAAACATAGTTGAGAAATTAATAATTGGAAATTGTTATAATATGCTAACAATTTATCTAGTTTCAAGAAAATTGAGAAAATTGCAGGGAGAATAGTCTTGGATATGGAAGGAATGTATGCCCATAAGGAAGACTAATATCTATAGCTGGAAGAGCCAAACCATTATGAGCAGGAAAACTAATGTTTGGGAAATTATGTTTTCCTGTGTAAGACATATTTGAAATTTTACAATTGAAAATTGTATGATGATGTCTCATATAGAATGTATGCATATGATGTATATGGGATGATTTCCACAGGTTCTATATTTCTTGTGGAAGTCTAGTAGAAAGTTGACATTCGACTTTGTAAGAACACCTTGGAAAATGATGGATCTCTTGAGGAACTGTATAACAATGAAAGGGATTCCTAAGCCTAGAGAGTGAGAACAACAACAAGAAGAAAGTTTCCATGATTGCAGAAGAACCAGGTTGTCATGCCTGAAAAGTGAACTCTAGTGTGAGTTGCACTATCAAATATTCGGGTTGTCAGTACTAAAGAGTGAACTCCTATATGAGTTTCACTTCAAAAACAAGGTTGTTGGTGGTTACTTTATTGCTATTTATTCCTAACAACTACTTTCCCTTGAGATCCCAATAGTGATATTCCTAGTTACATGTGCCAGAGAGACCCTGATAAATTAATGGTGCAACCTAATAAACTAAGAACAGTGAAGGGGGAACATTCCTTGGGTCAATCATGATAAACAAATGGGACACCTGATGGAATGAGAGAAATGAAGGTGTACATTCATTGGGTTGGGTAGATCAAGAGGAAGAGAGATAGTGGAAATACAAATAGTTGTAGAAAAATGCCAATGGTTTACATATATGTTTTGGGTCAGAGTGCCTATAGATATGTGTGTGTGTTTTGGGCTATGGTTCTTCTATATCCATGTTTCGGAGCTGGAGAAACTATGTATGTATGTTTTTGGGGGGCCAGAGCGCCTAAAATAATTACCAACTTAATGAGATCTGTGACCTCAAAACACGAAATTTAGCCCTAAAACCCATATTTTTGCATAAAAATCATGAAAATCAACCCCCAAATCAAAAAGTGGTGCTATCGATAGCACCATTTTTTGTAACCGGGTCAAAATTACAACATTTTTCAAGTATGGGCTTAAAGGATCAAATGGCTTCACAAACAAACTTTAAAATCAACCCCCAAATCAAAAAGTGCTGCTATCAGTAGCACTATTTTTTGTAACCGGGTTAAAATTACAATTTTTTTCAAGCATGGGCTTAAAGGATAAAATGGCTTCTCAAAAAAACTCTAAAATCAAAATGTGGTGCTACCGATAGCACCAATTTTTCTGACTGGGTCAAAATTACAACTTATTTCAAGCATGGTGTTAAAACATAAAATAGTTGCTTAGAAAAACCTAAAAATCAACACGTAAATAAACACATGACACTACCTAAAGCAAATTGTTTTTTCTAAATGCTAAAATCACAGCTAATTACGACCTAATTCAAACTGTGGCCTTGACAACAAATCCCTACACGACAAAAAAACCCAAAATTAGATCCTAAATGGTCACTTGATAATTTATTTACTAACTTTTTTTTTCTTAAATTTACATTAAAAAAAAATAAAGAGAAAAAGAGAAAATCTTCACAAATACATATTTTTTAATGACGACAAAAAGACATTTTAAAAAATATGTTTAGAATCCAAATTAAAAAAAAAACAACAAAACTTAACAAAATGGTGAAAACCAAAGAAAAACTAAAAAAAAATGAAAAAAAATTAAAATACATTTTTTTTTTTTAAAATGAAAAAAAAAAATGAGAAAAAATAAATAAAAAATAAATCAATAAAATATTTTAAGAAAAACATCTAAAATAAAACATATTTGATTATATTAAATTAAAAAACCTTAAAAAATAATTGTTTTTCATAAATATATAAAAAAAATCATATTTATATATAACATATATTATATTTTCTTATAAATAAAAAACATATAATATATATGTTTTATATATAAAAAACATATATTATATGTGTTTTATATAACACACACACACACACACACACACACATATATATATATGATACAGCCTGAGTGGGCCTAATGGTTAAGAACATGTGTTTCCTCTTATGAGGTCACAGGTTCAAATCCAGAGGGGGGGTAGTGTATGTATACCTTCATAGACTTTACCAGTCAAATCGTTGGGTGGAGGGGGGTGTCCCTTGATCCACAAAAAAAGGGGTATCATACACCAATTTGGTGTGTTGGCTTGGTCGTGACCTTAAAAATATATTATTATTATTATTATATAACATATATTATATGTTTTATATATAAAACATATAATATATATGTTTTATATATAAAAAACATATATTATATATGTTTTATATATTAAAACATATATAAAACATATATTATATATGTTTTATGTGTCAGTGAGACCTGAGTCAGGCCCACGGGGGTGCTGACATGATGTCTGACATCGTGTCGACCCGCTGGGGTGCTAGCACGATGTCTGACATCGCGTCAACCTCCCCCCCCCCCCCAAGGCCTGACCCAGGTCCCATGGGAGCCCACAGGACCTGGACTAGGCCCACAGGGGGGCTGGTACGATGCCTGACATCACGCTGGCCCCCTCACGGGCCTGGCCCAGGTCTCATGGGTGCCCACAAGATGTGGGTCAGGCCCCACAAGGGGCTTGACTGAGATCCCATGACACATAAAACATATATATATATATATATATATATTATGATGATGATGATGATTAACGTCCACTAAGACCTAAGTGATTACTTGTGATTCTTTAGAATTTTGTTTCTACGCTCAAAAAGCATTAAGATAAGCTTTCCAATATCACCATACTTTTGTTGAGTTAAGAGGTTAGGAAGGTTGGTAGTGTGATCAATATTTTGAAAATGAGATCTAATATGGGTATATGCTCGGCAATCTAAGAGAAAGTGCTTTTCATCTTCAACCTTCTTAGTGTCACAAAGGTGACACACTCTTTCATCCAATGGCATTTTAGGAATTGACCAACGCCCAATTTCACTATGGAGCTCGCGAGAATTTGTTCTTATCTTAGCAATGCTTATTTTTTTATTTACACTAGGCAAAACAGATAGATAATTTTGATCTTCTAGATTACGGTTGATTACATCTTTATAATACCTTAATTTTCTTTTTTCCTCTAACTCTTTATCACACCACATTGTTTCCTTAAATTTTGATTTAACGTTTTTTTTAATAGATTCTTTATTCTACAAAACAGTTTCTTCCATGATTCCCCAATAGATTAGGCAAGACCGGGCGTCTTTATGCCATCCTCGCTTGAGTCGATGGTGGTTATGACTTGATTTGGAAGCAATTTTAGGTAGCCTCTTGTATTCCATGTTGTTTAACTTGTTCTTATACATTAGGTATCTAGTCATAGCCATGCTTTCAATAGGGGAGAATCTAGTTTCTATGAGGAGGATGGGATAGGGCATATTTCCTTTAATTTTGAGATTATATGTTATAAAATTCTTTTGTATTTGCTCTATCTTTCTCCAGGATTCACGAGAGATACTACATCGCCAGAATTCACATCCATAAAGAATAAAAAGTGTAACAAGAGTCTCAAAGAGGAGTTTCTTCTTACCCCAACTCCAAAGTTCCACTGATTTACAATTGTTTTCAAGCCCATAATAAGATTTCCATCCCCCAATAATCCTTTTCTCAATGCTATAATTCCAATTAAGCTTGCGGTGAATATCAATTCCAAGATATTTGTATGAATTCACTTCCTCCAAGTTGTTGTTGTCATATACAAAGGTATCATAAAGGATCTTATTGGATTTAATAATCATGACCTTAGTCTTATCAGTATTAATAGTCATACCCATATTGGAGAAAAAATCCTTGAGGATTCTTAGTTGGTTTTCAAGATCATGGGGACTCCTTGCCATAAGAACAATATCATCGGCATAAAGAAGAAGATAGATTACTATACCAGTGAGAGTAGGGCCGACACAACATGCTTTTTCCAAACATTCTTCTAATTTATCAATGTATATGCCAAAAATGGTAGGGGACAAGGGACAACCTTGTTTGACTCCGATATTGCAGTTAATCTCTTTTGCTAACCCTCAGTGTTTTTAAACTTAGCAATAACATTGTCATATAACATATATAAAACATATATGGTATATGTTTTATATATACATAAAACATTTATCTTATATGTTTTATATAAATTTGAATTTTTTTAATATATTAATGAATTTTTTTCGTTTAAATCTTATTTTTTAAGTTTTTTTTTATAAATTTATCTTTTTTTTTGTTGTAATTTTAATTGTAATTTTACTTTTAATGAGTTTTTTCCACCTTTTCAATGTTTTTTTGGGCTATGATTTTTATTTTTTATTTTTTCTCATTTTCTATTACTTCACACACACACACATATATATATATATATATATATATATATATATATATATATATATATATATATATATT
>JASDQU010100287.1:52342-65682 GCA_032191745.1 Picea mariana | reverse complement strand
GGGGGGGGGGGTACGTTAGATTTCGTGAGTATGAGTGTAACAATCAAGGAATGAGGAGAAAACCCAACTTAGGGATGCGTTGGAAGGTGCGGTCAAGGAGTTGTTGTGGCTCAATTTTGACTAAGTGATGGTGCATAGGATATTTCAATAGAAGATGAATCTACACATTCCAACAAGACTGCAAAATCCTAAGTGTATAAGGCAAAAAAAGATTTTGTAATATTTTGTATGAGTGGGTTACAACTAGAAATTTCCATAGTATATTTCGAAATCTTCTATAAGCATTCTAGCCATGTAATACCCCCATTTTTTAATCCCTAGACTAGTATGTATATGTGTACAAGATTAAATGTTGAGAGATGAACAATGATGTAATGTATAATGATACATTGAATAATAATAAAAAAATAAATCACGGGATATAGATATAGAAGGACAAAAACATTGGGGATATGATTCTACAAAAGAGGAAAGAAAGGGGGCTTAGCGGTCTCAAGGGGGCCAATGTAAAATAATAATACTTTATTTCTAATCCTAAGTATTTTGTTTTATAATTATCCTAAATCATATCAACCTTAGAATTAGTTGCCAAGAGAGATACATGGTCTTCTTAGAAAGACACATGTTTAATTATTGGCATGCAAATATAATCTGTGAATCGTGGTTATGCAAGGGGGAATTCGTCAATCATTCTTGGGGGAGAGCCTTATGAATTCCATAAAATTATGAAGAATTATGACTATGTGTGCAGTAAATTGTTTTCGTTAAGGTAACATAGTGACAACTAAGAATTCCTTGAGTCCTTAGTAGCAAGGTTTCCTAGCCAATCTGTGATGGATTTCATAAGGAAAGTGGGATAGATGGAATGAATATGTGTAAAAGAAGGGGATATCGTTCCTTGGGTTGTGTAGGATAAATATAAACAAAGCTGGTGGATCTAAACTATTGTGAGAGTTTACAGACTATGAGTTATGGGAAAATTGGGTTGAGTTTACAAATTATGAATTCTGGGAAAATTGGATTGAGTTTACACACTACAACTTAACCCACAAACCTCCTACTTGTAAATCAGGACATACAACCACTCAAACTAACCCAATAAACTATCATAAATTGTTATTATTACCATTAAATTATTATTTTTTCATCCTTTAAATAAACCTTGAAATTATTATTACTCATTTTTTTACAAATTCTAATGAAATTCCTATGATAACGAGAAAAGGGTATGAAAAACTAAGAAACAAAAATTTCATGCAATGTTGATGTGTCGATCCATTAATATACACAAATATCCAATATTGAAAAATAAATATACTCACAAGATCCACAAGTTAAAGACTTTGGATTCCAATTACGCTTCACATGCACGCTGTTAATGAACATATTAAAGGAAACTTTCATCACATCCATCTTTTAGCGAACAAACAAATTTTCAATTTTGTCAGCGGTTTCCTATAACGGTATCCAGGATTTTCAAATTTCTCCATGGGTGACTGTTACCCATCATTTTGGTCATCATGATGATGTATTGATGATGGTGTACTCAGGCTCTTCATAAGAACTTTCTCCTGAGAAAAAGTTATTTTCATCTCTTCCAGAAAACTCATTTTTGAAGACTGTTCGTAGGCTGCTAGTATATTTGCCTGCGAGCATGCCTGATTCTCGCAGGTTGCCTTAAGCCAGGGTGCGATAAGTTCACACTATTTTGAACTGCTAGGGTGAGAACTCTTTCTAAAGCAAGGAAAAAGATGAATTCTTGATGCTTCTAGAAGGGAATCTTCTAGAAGGATGAGATGGCATTCGAATGGTTATCCTAGTACTGGATTTCCTGATATTTTGGTATCATTCTTATCCAAGTAACTAATTCATTCTCTTCTATATATTGAAGGAATTCTCATGGAAAAAGTTAGAAGCAAGATTCATTGGAGAATTGGTGAAAGAATTGTGTGAAGGACGGAAGCTTGAACAACAGCTTGGAGACTCCAGCGAGTCTATCAAGAGGTTTTTATCTTCTTCATGCAAGGATTGAGCAAGTGTGTGTGTTGGAGCCAAGGGCCATCGAAAGGAAGTTTGCGACATCAAGGCTCAGGTTGTAATCTTTACTTTCTATTAATATGATACAGTAATATGTCCCTTTCCCATAAAGCTAATTCCACTTTATTGTATAATTCCTTGATCATATACATAGATTGACTGTTGAATAGATTGTGTTTTCTTCACTTTGGTTGGTTTGTGTTGTCTTGGTCTTGACTGCATGAGAGCACTGGAGCGAAGCGGGAGCAAAAAAGACCATAGGAAGCATTAATAAGGTATGTTACTTGTTCTTGCCTCCTATTTAGTTCAATGGTTAGAATCTAGGGAAAGAGTCATGTTCGGTGTTGCTTTGTTCTAGATCCAGGTGGATCTAGGGAGATCGGTTTGTGTCCGTACTTACAGATTTATCCAATAACAGTGACTACATGTTTTTCAGATTTTCAACAAAAGATAATGATTGCATGCCCTTACCAAAATTAGTTTATTGATATATATGCATTTTGGAATTCTTTAATGGTCGCAAAAGATAAGAGTTCTGCAAAGGCCAAAAACTGTAGTCGCAAAAGTGAGAGAGGAAACCTTAATTACGCTGAAAGGCATATACCTATTGGTAATGGACACGATTAATGACCTTTTAATCTAAAATTCTAATATGATGGCTAACAATTGAAGATGTTGTCCTCCCAAATCAATGAATGTGATTTACTTTTCATAACATCTTTGTATTTTTGAATGCATCCGTTAACCTGTTTACTTTTTAACATTTACCTAATCATATTAAGAAATTACTGTAGCACCATATTAGAAATTATTAATGAGCACTACTTCAACTTCCTCCTCAGTTGTTTGTGCGTCTTAGCTGTCTGCGTGTTTCATATTCGATGGTTGGCCAACCCACGCATGGAGTATTTCATTTGATGTCTGGCCAACCCACGCATGGAGTGTTTCATTTTCGAGTCTAGATATCTTTCACCATTATCATCCGATACCTTTGGGCGTTCTCAGTAGAAAGTTAGTGGCTATGCTAGTATATAAAGGTAAATAGTTTAGTCGCAAAAATGAGGGAGGAAACCGCAATAAATATGCAAGTTAACTTCAACATATATAAAAAATATATGTTGGACTCGTATTGGATAATTTATCAACCACATTGCCTTCAGACGACGTGTAAAATGGGCCTTGGTATGCAAGAACGCCATTGGTATGCTAAAAATATGACTCGCAAAAACCACATTGGACTCTCTTTGTATTGACATGATTTTTGACAACGAAATTTGAGGAGACAATGAAATTTGACCTCATATTTGAATGGATGACATGCTCATTTGACAGGCACATCCATAATACAGAACTATTTGATAGGCACGTCCATAATTTCACCTCTTAAATTGACTCTCTCCCCTGGTATCATGGCGAACCAGCTTAGATGCATTTCTTTTCTCACGTTGGCATTGTTGGTTAGTGTTGGACTCTTTCAAATAGCAATGTCCATTCTCAGATCTCGATGACCATTACTACTCAAATGCGTTTCCCGTTATCAGAGCTCGACAACCATTACTACCAAAAGTATGGCCCTTTCATCACTACTGGGAACACCATTTTGCATATTAGTGTAGATTCAGTTTCAAATTTTAAAAATTAAACATGGAAAGATGAAAATAAATTGACTTATGAATGTTGACCATATAAGAATTTAATGTTAGATTCATAATGAAAAAAAATGCAGAAATAAAATAGAAATCACTGAAGCAATCAGGTAATAAAATGCATACTATATAATCATTAATGAGAAAATAATCATGTACATGGATGTATATATATAATACAAAAATACCATAACTGTCATGTAAGTTACGTAAACTAATGAATTATGATTAGAGTTTTTAACATCCTCCTTAATCATAAGTTTGTTCTTGGCTGAAATACGAGCACTACTTGACAACTAGTAATGTGTCAAGCTCTTAAAAAATATCAGAAGTTGATGTCTTCTACTAAACTCATAGTTTAAGGGTGAGCGCAAACTCATTTGGTGGTTTCAGGATGACCACAAACTGAATTTCTAGCAAATATGATGTGTTCTACTAAATGACATGGTTTTAAGTTTACCATAAACTAACAACAACTAAAGACTAAAAAATATGAAAATGTAACAAGCAAAACTTCATGTCTTCTACTCAATTGGTGGTTTTAAGCTCACCAAAAACTATCAAGAGCTCAAGGCTAAAAAGAGTATGAATGGAATGGTTTTAGGATTACCACAAACCATATCAAAAACAATATGTGCAGGAACAAGATTGCATACCAGGAACTAGGTTGCATACTTGATCATATGTTTACATGCTCTAAATCAAACTTGGAACTTGGGGGGACAAGTGGTTCAAATTCCCTTGACCATCATTCACATGTATGGCCAATAAGAGATTCACCACCTGTATAAGCTAATGGAACAATGTGTACTCTTTCACAATGTATACACAAATGAAGATCAAAACACTGATCTATCAACTTCATTGACTTCACTGATTTTGTTGTGAGTAGACTGCATGATTGTTTCCTATTTGATCATATGTTCACATACTTTGTTCCTCAATCTGAGATTACTATCTCATATTTTCTATAATATACCAGATATAAAAAGTATGCGAAACAGAAATAAAATGCTAGAAATGGCAGAATAACAGTAATGTAACGAACATAATCTCCACAATAACACATAAATGATATAAGAACAACAACATAAATAGCACTTTGATTTAGAAAGAAATGTTTACATGCCTCTTCGAAGGGGCAACCTCCAGTCGAGAAGTGCTCTGTTAAAATAATCTCCCAGCTAGGGTTCTCATACCCTCGACTCCTATTTATACTAAAAAGAAGCATCTAGAGGAAGATCCTTCTAGAAGCGGAAGCTTCTATTAGGTCTTCTTATATCTTCCTTATTCTATTATATTGAAAGATCTTATTAATATTGACCTTTATTACATCCGAATATATTGCTCTACCTATGTGCGGGTTAGGACCCTAACATGTCTGCCCCTTTAAAAACAGTCTTGTCCTCAAGGCTTGAGATGTGGAAACTGTTGCAAAATTATAGCTGGTTCCCAAGTGGCATCGGCTAGAGTTGTATATTTCCACTAGACGAGCACTTCCTTGATGGTTCTTTGATGCAAGCGACACTCACGCTGGTCCAAAAATGCTTCTGGCTGTAGCCAAATGGATCCTTCTTTAGCTAACTCGGGAAGGTTGGCTTGAATTTGGCATCGAGTTCCAATTACCTTCTTTAAGCATGAAACATGAAAAACATGATGTAGCTTTGAATGACTAGGAAAATCTAACTGATAGGCAACTTGTCCCACATGCTTGAGAATGGTATAAGAACCATAAAACTTGGGCGCTAGCTTCTAAAAATGCTTGACCTTGAGGGAAGTTTACTTATATTGTTGCAGTCGCAGAAACACCTGATCCCCTTCTGCAAATTGACGTTCAAAGTGACCTTGATCTGCTTGTTGCTTCATGCAATTCTATGCCATGACCAAGTTTTCTTTGAGGGTATAGAGAATATCCTCTCGAACTGTAAGTGTTTGGTCAATCGCTTGGACCTTTGATGTACCCGGTAAGTATGAGAGAATTGAAGGTGGCTTCTGTCCATATAATGCTTCAAAAGGAGTCATGCGTGTAGTTGTATGGTAGGAAGTGTTGTACCACCATTAAGATAGGGGTAACCATTGAACCCACTGATTTTTCTTTTCAGAGGAAAAACACCTCAGATATGTTTCCAAAAATTTATTGACAACTTCTGTTTGACCATCAGTCTGGGGATGATAAGTTGTGTTGATATGCAATTGGGTGCCTTGAAGATTGAACAGTTCTTGCCAAAAATTGCTTGTGAAAGTTGGGTCACGATAAGAAACAATAGAGTGTGGCATGCCATGAAGATTGAAGACCTGGTCCATGAAAATTTGAGCCACCGTGGATGCAGTAAATGGGTGTTGAAGAGTGCATAAATGAGCATACTTGGAAAGGCAATCCACAAACATCATTATGATTGATTTATTTCCCGATTTGGGTAAGCCGGTAATAAAGTCCATAGAGATATCCTTCCAAATAGCAGGTGGGATAGGAAGCGGTTGTAGTGTGCCCAAAGATTTGACTGTTTCTCCCTTGTTGCATTGACACACATCTTCTGCGAAAAAATTACGGATTCCTGTTTCATGCCATCCCAGAAAAAAGAACGCTTGACCCTGTCATAGGTTTTGGTGAACCTGGAGTGCCCCGTTGTGGGTGTAGCATGAAGCTCATAAAGTACCATGGATTTAAGCTTTGATTGTTTACTTAAATACAAAAAACCTTTGTATCTAACCTCATCCTGGAGCCAAGAGTACCCTGGGGGAGCTAGATCATTGGTCTGCAATTGCTAGATCAAATGCGAAATTTTGGGATCTTGTAGCCATTCTTGGCGAACAACTTGGAGCCAATCTGGTACAATGAAGGAAAGAGAAAAAACAGATCCTTCATCTTCATATTTTCTGGACAGTGCATCCTCCACCACATTGTCTTTTCCTTTCTTGTAAATGATCTCATAATCATATTCAAAGAGTTTAGTCATGCATTTTTGTTGCTCCGGGGAGGAAATGCTTTATTCCAGAAAGTATTTGAGGCTTTGATGGTCTATCTTATTTTGGAAACGTTACCCCAAGAGATAAGGGTGCCATAGATGAATGTCATGCAAAATATCCAACATTTCCTTTTCATAGATGGGTTTGCCCAGATTCTTTTCAGATAGCTTCTTGCTCGTGAAGGCCAAAGGTCTACCCTCTTGCATAAGGACAACGCCAATTCCTTTCCCTGAGGCATCACATTCCAACAAAAATGTCTTTGTGAAATCAGGAAGGGCCAAAACCAGAGTGGTGCACATGGCCATCTTCAAGGTTTGGAAAGCTTGAGCAACAGTCGGAGTCCAAGTGAAATAATTCTTTTTGAGGAGAGCAGTGAGAGGTGTTGCAATCTTGCCATAATTCCTAACAAACTTGCGATAATACCATGTTAACCCCAAAAATCCATCCAAGATTTTGAGAGTCTTTGGGTGCGTCCATTCTTGCATAGCTTCAATCTTTGTCGGATCCACCCTGACGCCATCCTTGCCAACCAGATGACCCAAGTATTCTACTTCTAAGGCACCAAAGGCACATTTAGACTATTTCAGGAAAAGTTGGTGTTGCAAGAGTAGATGGAGAACTTGATCCACATGGGTAAGATGCTCTATCTAGGTTTTTCTATAAATGAGGATATCATCAAAGAAAACTAAGACAAAATGACGGAGAAAAGGACAGAAGACATAGTTCATGAGGCTTTGGAAGGTGGAGGGGGCATTACAAAAGCCAAAGGGCATGACCAAAAACTCATAGTGGCCCTCATGAGTGTGAAAGGTCATCTTGGGAATGTCTGCATCTTTCATATGTATCTAGTGAAAGCCCGAGCGAAGATCAAGTTTAGTAAAGAATTGGGCACCACTCAATTCATCTAGGAGGTCATCAATGACAGGAATTGGAAATTTGTCTTTAATGGTCAGTTTGTTGAGAGAACGAAAGTCACGACACATTATCCAAGAAACTTATTTCTTCATGACCATGATGACTGGAGAAGAGTAAGGACTCGTACTAGGATAAATAACTCCTGTAGTAAGGAGTTCTTGGACCATTTTCTCAATTTCATTTTTTTGTGAAAATGGGTGGCGATACAGATGGATATTGGGAGGAAGGCTTCCGGGTACAAGGGGGATGGAATTATCATGAACACCACGAGAAGGGGGGAGTCCTTGGGGAGTGGAAAATACCATTTGATGTTTAGAAAGGAGGGCTTGGAGGTCTTGTGGCACCAGGGGTGTCTCTATTGCTTGTATGGCATGGAGTTGGGCAATGAAACCAGAATGACCTTTTTTTAGAAGCTTTTCCATGTGATGGGAACTAATGACCTCAGGTGAACCAGCAGTGATGCCTTGGAATTTATATTAGTGGCCTTCCTTGTCGAATTGCACGGTTAAGTCCTTAAAATCCATGAGAATGGGGCCCAAAGTCCTTAGCCAGTCTGCACCCTACACAATGTCACAACTACCCATGTCAATAGTGAACATATGGTATTTTAGGTGGTAGTCACCGATTTTGAGATGCACATTTTCGCAGTGCCTGCCACATTTCATAGAACCACCATTGGAAATCATGATTTGGAAATTGTTGATGGCATGGATGCAACAATGGGTTTCTTGGGTAATGTGGTGATGAATAAAATTATGGGTTCTTCCACTATCAACCAGAATGATGACCTTTCGATGCTTGATGTAACTAATTAACTTGAGGGTTTGGGGGGGCGGAGAAGTCGGTGAGAGCATTGAGGGAAATGATCGGTTCCACTTTGGGAGGGTCGGAGAGAGGAGTTATGTTAGTGATTTCCGGTGACTCAGGCACTAGGGGAGTTTCCACATCCTCTTCCGAAAGATCCTCAGAGATGGCCATAAAAACATTTTCTTCCTTACATTTGTGGCCCGGGAAATATTTGTCATCATAATTATAACAAAGGCCTTTGAGTTGGCGTTCAACCATTTCAACCCTGGTCAATTTTTGGATCTTTAATGGGGCGGAGGGAGTAGTGGGGTTTATGGGTTTAGGGTGAGGGATAAAGGAAGGCTTACGATTTTGAGAGGAAACAACTTGTTGTGTTTCTTTAGCTTTTTTAGTAGCCTCCACCCATCTCGCAGGTCAAGCCATGAGGACATGGGCTCGAATATCCTCCTTGAGGCCACTGATAAAACACTCTCGAAAGAAAGCATTGGTCATGCCCTCTGTTCGAAAAGGCAAGCGTTCAAATGTAGTTATGAAGTCTTTTACTGCTCTGGATTGTTTCAATTTTGTCAAACGGCCCAAATGGATGGTGTCAGTGTCCAAGCGTTCATAAATCTTAGTCACAAATTGGGTCCAAGAAATATACCCTTGACATGAAGTTTTTCTCCATTGCCACCATTGCCAACATTCTTGATCTAGATGGAGAACACCATACCGGAGTTTGGCCAAGTCATCTGTAATGTTGTATAAAGAGAAATAATGTTTCATTTGGGTGACCCAACCAGTGGGGTCCAAGCCATCACATCCACCCATGGAAGGCGTAGGTCGCGTTGAAAGTGATGGGGCTGACAGGTATGGGAATGGGAGGAATGTTACCTTCAGTCTTTGGAGGTGCATCATGGAAAGGGTCATCGGTAGGGATCTTCAGTTTCGTGCAGAGTGATCCAAAGACAGATTCAAACTAGGTGGTCAGTTCTTGTTTGACTTCCTCCATTGAGGACTGCATGGATGTATTTATGCTTGTATTGATGGATGTATCCATGGAGGCAACAATAGCACTGAGTTGTTTCACTTCTTTTTTGGTCTCGAGGAGACTAGATTGCAAGGTGTTGAAGTGAGACTCCAGGTCTTAGCTATAGGTATGGGTCATGAGGATGGGTGAACTGAAAAGGGATGGGCAGGGTCAATTTTTTTTTCCAAAAAATGATATGGATGAATGTGATAAGGGCGAAGAGATGAATCTAATGGAATAGGTCTCAAATAATGGTGAAAAAAATTTCTAGACTTTTTTTTTTTTACAACTGCGGAGTTATACTCTGGTCTAAAGAATATTGTAGTGATGAAATCCCCATATTCTTAACCAGAAAGAAATGTGTATCTACTTGGCAACCCGAACACAGTTGTGCGGCAATAGATCCTGTCTGTGTTAATTTTTTTATGTTATTGTCCCCCAAGGGTTAGGTATTCAAGGGTTCTATAGAAAAGGGTTTTCCCTATGCTATAACTCTCTGATATACGTGCGGGGTCCAACAGTAGTATTTGACCCAATATCTCAGTGCACTTACTAAGGAGGATAGACCGTACCCTTACCCGTACTACCCGACTACCCAGGTACTAGAGAGTATCTTCTTGAGTGTTGTTCTCGGTGGCACTATAGCAGTCAGGCGGTCGATCGGTTTATCTAAAGAGGGCTTTAGGAAATCTAGGTCGATCCGTACACAGGTGTTGTCTAATGTGCAACCACTCGAAGGGGTACCAACAGGGGTTACAAGGGTGGCCAATAGATGTGCGCTTAAGAACCACTTGTATTTTCTGTTTGTATGAATCCCTCAACTCTGAGTTTATGCGCGTAACGAAAGATCTTTGTGGCTTAAAGACACCAGAATACATCTCTACCCTAAAAAAAAAAATTCCCACAATTTCTGCCAAGGAAAGTGCTCTGATACCACTTGTAATATACCAGATATAAAAAGTATGTGGAACAGAAATAAAATGCTAGAAATGGAAAAATATCAGTAATATAACTAACATAATCTCCACAGTAACACATAAATGATATAAGAACAACAACATAAATAACACTTTGATTCAGAAAGCAATGTTCACAGGCCTCTTCGAGGGGTCAACCTCCAGTCGAGCAATGCTCTGTTACAATAATCTCTCAGCTAGGGTTCTCATACCCTCGACTCCTATTTATACTAAAAAGAAGCATCTAGAGGAAGATCCTTCTAGAAGCGAAAACTTCTATTAGGTCTTCTTACATCCACCTTATTCTATTTTATTGAAAGGTCTTATTAATATTGACCTTTATTACATCCGAATATATTTCTCTACCTATGTGCAGGTTAGGACCCTAACATTTTCCCCCCTTAATCGAAGATTCAATGTCTTTGATACACCATCAAGCTACACAGTGTTTCATGACACAACTTGATACAACATACTCTCTATGGACAAGAGGAATACAACTACCTAGCTCAACAAGACTTACTAAATAGATGGGAAATACAACAACCTATGGAAAGACTTACAACTTGGACCAAAATCTCAGGGATGTCGGATACAATCGATCATGCACCCAATTACAACCATATTCTGAACATACACACAATCATATTCTAATTAGAAACAAGTCTAGAATGTAGAGACAAGTCTTGAATGAAATGCAAATCAAAGGTAGACTTTGAAACTTGAATTTTGACATTTTTCACTAATTTCCCCCTGTCAACTGAAAAGTGAGAAGTCTAGACCATCATATATACCTGCTTTGAAAGTGGAAAAGGATAATCAAAACGTCTTCCAGCGGAGTCTGAAGGGTCGATCTTCAACTCAGAAGACTACATCAATTGGGCCCCGATCATACCCTATATCATCCAATCCTAAAAACCATTCATGTCCGTCAACTGTAGAAATATCTGCAATCAAGTACGGTTGTACTTGTGTATAAATCCGTCGATAAGAATGCTACAATAAATTGTCTTCCAAATGCCAACGCCAATTCTCTAACCATTCAAAATGAATATATTCATGCTTTCTCTTCTGACACATTACTCAGAGGTGATTTGTCTTCCCACAAAATATGCATGGGTGAAGATTCAAAACAATTTGACTTATCATGGGCAAACCGGTGACAGTGTTTACACTATTTGGATTCTTTATCCGACCCATTCACATGATCATATAAATCTGGCATATCTATAACAACACCATCATCAACAATATCATGTACATGTTTCTTACCAATATACTCAAGCTCTGTCTTCTTATCATCATTCAAAAAACCACCACTCACAAAGAAAATAGGCTTGCAATAATTAGGAATATGAAAAAGGTTTTCAACATGCTTTTCATATCCTAGTCCATATCGATTTCGTTTAAAGCGTAATTCTTCCCATGGTCGAACAATTCTAATTTATTTGCCACATTTATTCACAATGTTTTCTTACATAAGGACTTCATCCAACTCATCTTCATGCTTATGAGTGTCATCACTAGTCAATTGAGTGTCTTCATTATTTTCATCCCTAATGTCATTTTGTTTGTTGAAATCACATTGTTGGTGTCGAAGGAGATTTAACTCATCAAATAACATTTTGTTTTGAAGTTTGAAAATATCAATTTTCTTGTGCGTTTCTTGTAAACAAGTAATCATTGTACTTGTTTATTGCAATTGTACATTTTGTAGTTGAGTTAATTAATGTGTGCAATATTGTAAATATTTCTTCAATTCTTGCCATAATGCAGAATATGGAAGATAGATGACCAATGACTTAGATGCACACAAAGATCCTAAGACCCCGTTATTCAATTTCGTCAAGGAGGCAAAGACAAATATGAAATTTTATTATGTAGGATGATCCCCTAAAACCCCTTTTACAAACTTTAAAAAAACACCTTTACATGTTCAAGGAAATATGAAAAACCCTTATAACTCCAATTACAATCAATGGAGAAAATTCCTCTATACAAAATCTTATACTCCTTATCTAAATATGTTGCACAGACCTTACTCAGAGCGGAGAGAGCATAATTTTCTCTTAATAGAGATGAGAATGACTTTTATTTTATAACACTTACCCATTTTGATTCCCTTGAGACTTTAATTTCTTCTTATCTCAAACCTTCCACAATCTCAACACAGGAAGAATACAATGGGATCTCTGTGACCGATGTCTAGAATACTTTCAGCTACAAAATTTCTCTATCTTTGCTCATTAGTCTTCAGGAGAAAAACTCTTCAATGCAGTTCTAATGTCGACTTCAATTTCTGGATGGGCGCACATCAAATTTCAAGCAATCCATTGAACCGCTTTTCCTATGATCAACGCCTTCCAATGATCAACACATGCTCAACCAACAACAATGTTACACTGATAACGTAGGTGTATAACCAAGCCAACGTTCCGATATGAATTTAAAATCGTGAACACCATTCACATTCGGCTCTTCCTAAAACAAAAGAGTTTCACTCATGGGCGCACTCCTACGACTGCCCATACTTTTCCATTAACTTGAGAGTAAGAATGAATTCATAATTCGCACCAGAATATATTCTATTCCATTCGATTCAAATGATTTCTAATTGGATTGACTAGTCAACGCTTCACCACCAACGATGTACCAAAGAAAAGTTCATATTCCCTTCAAATATTTCAATGCCCATTATAAACTGGAATGCATATTATCAAAGGATTCAACTATGATTTACCTCTACAAGAAATTTCCCACGCATTGTTGATCAATTGGCTTGAATCCCTTCTGAATAGATCGATGGATTACTCTGTCATGGTTAGGTGATTACACATTTCACAGTGTAAATTTCCTTCAATGCAGATTTGAATTCCACATGACCACGCCAACACCAAATCAAATCACAATCTGTAATCGTTCATCAATGCGTTCATAAGAACTCACTAAATCGATTCTAAACTCGATTCTCCTCAAGAGTTCTATTTAATCCTTTTAGAACTG
>JASDQU010100287.1:27269-42955 GCA_032191745.1 Picea mariana | reverse complement strand
GGGGGGGGGGGTACGTTAGATTTCGTGAGTATGAGTGTAACAATCAAGGAATGAGGAGAAAACCCAACTTAGGGATGCGTTGGAAGGTGCGGTCAAGGAGTTGTTGTGGCTCAATTTTGACTAAGTGATGGTGCATAGGATATTTCAATAGAAGATGAATCTACACATTCCAACAAGACTGCAAAATCCTAAGTGTATAAGGCAAAAAAAGATTTTGTAATATTTTGTATGAGTGGGTTACAACTAGAAATTTCCATAGTATATTTCGAAATCTTCTATAAGCATTCTAGCCATGTAATACCCCCATTTTTTAATCCCTAGACTAGTATGTATATGTGTACAAGATTAAATGTTGAGAGATGAACAATGATGTAATGTATAATGATACATTGAATAATAATAAAAAAATAAATCACGGGATATAGATATAGAAGGACAAAAACATTGGGGATATGATTCTACAAAAGAGGAAAGAAAGGGGGCTTAGCGGTCTCAAGGGGGCCAATGTAAAATAATAATACTTTATTTCTAATCCTAAGTATTTTGTTTTATAATTATCCTAAATCATATCAACCTTAGAATTAGTTGCCAAGAGAGATACATGGTCTTCTTAGAAAGACACATGTTTAATTATTGGCATGCAAATATAATCTGTGAATCGTGGTTATGCAAGGGGGAATTCGTCAATCATTCTTGGGGGAGAGCCTTATGAATTCCATAAAATTATGAAGAATTATGACTATGTGTGCAGTAAATTGTTTTCGTTAAGGTAACATAGTGACAACTAAGAATTCCTTGAGTCCTTAGTAGCAAGGTTTCCTAGCCAATCTGTGATGGATTTCATAAGGAAAGTGGGATAGATGGAATGAATATGTGTAAAAGAAGGGGATATCGTTCCTTGGGTTGTGTAGGATAAATATAAACAAAGCTGGTGGATCTAAACTATTGTGAGAGTTTACAGACTATGAGTTATGGGAAAATTGGGTTGAGTTTACAAATTATGAATTCTGGGAAAATTGGATTGAGTTTACACACTACAACTTAACCCACAAACCTCCTACTTGTAAATCAGGACATACAACCACTCAAACTAACCCAATAAACTATCATAAATTGTTATTATTACCATTAAATTATTATTTTTTCATCCTTTAAATAAACCTTGAAATTATTATTACTCATTTTTTTACAAATTCTAATGAAATTCCTATGATAACGAGAAAAGGGTATGAAAAACTAAGAAACAAAAATTTCATGCAATGTTGATGTGTCGATCCATTAATATACACAAATATCCAATATTGAAAAATAAATATACTCACAAGATCCACAAGTTAAAGACTTTGGATTCCAATTACGCTTCACATGCACGCTGTTAATGAACATATTAAAGGAAACTTTCATCACATCCATCTTTTAGCGAACAAACAAATTTTCAATTTTGTCAGCGGTTTCCTATAACGGTATCCAGGATTTTCAAATTTCTCCATGGGTGACTGTTACCCATCATTTTGGTCATCATGATGATGTATTGATGATGGTGTACTCAGGCTCTTCATAAGAACTTTCTCCTGAGAAAAAGTTATTTTCATCTCTTCCAGAAAACTCATTTTTGAAGACTGTTCGTAGGCTGCTAGTATATTTGCCTGCGAGCATGCCTGATTCTCGCAGGTTGCCTTAAGCCAGGGTGCGATAAGTTCACACTATTTTGAACTGCTAGGGTGAGAACTCTTTCTAAAGCAAGGAAAAAGATGAATTCTTGATGCTTCTAGAAGGGAATCTTCTAGAAGGATGAGATGGCATTCGAATGGTTATCCTAGTACTGGATTTCCTGATATTTTGGTATCATTCTTATCCAAGTAACTAATTCATTCTCTTCTATATATTGAAGGAATTCTCATGGAAAAAGTTAGAAGCAAGATTCATTGGAGAATTGGTGAAAGAATTGTGTGAAGGACGGAAGCTTGAACAACAGCTTGGAGACTCCAGCGAGTCTATCAAGAGGTTTTTATCTTCTTCATGCAAGGATTGAGCAAGTGTGTGTGTTGGAGCCAAGGGCCATCGAAAGGAAGTTTGCGACATCAAGGCTCAGGTTGTAATCTTTACTTTCTATTAATATGATACAGTAATATGTCCCTTTCCCATAAAGCTAATTCCACTTTATTGTATAATTCCTTGATCATATACATAGATTGACTGTTGAATAGATTGTGTTTTCTTCACTTTGGTTGGTTTGTGTTGTCTTGGTCTTGACTGCATGAGAGCACTGGAGCGAAGCGGGAGCAAAAAAGACCATAGGAAGCATTAATAAGGTATGTTACTTGTTCTTGCCTCCTATTTAGTTCAATGGTTAGAATCTAGGGAAAGAGTCATGTTCGGTGTTGCTTTGTTCTAGATCCAGGTGGATCTAGGGAGATCGGTTTGTGTCCGTACTTACAGATTTATCCAATAACAGTGACTACATGTTTTTCAGATTTTCAACAAAAGATAATGATTGCATGCCCTTACCAAAATTAGTTTATTGATATATATGCATTTTGGAATTCTTTAATGGTCGCAAAAGATAAGAGTTCTGCAAAGGCCAAAAACTGTAGTCGCAAAAGTGAGAGAGGAAACCTTAATTACGCTGAAAGGCATATACCTATTGGTAATGGACACGATTAATGACCTTTTAATCTAAAATTCTAATATGATGGCTAACAATTGAAGATGTTGTCCTCCCAAATCAATGAATGTGATTTACTTTTCATAACATCTTTGTATTTTTGAATGCATCCGTTAACCTGTTTACTTTTTAACATTTACCTAATCATATTAAGAAATTACTGTAGCACCATATTAGAAATTATTAATGAGCACTACTTCAACTTCCTCCTCAGTTGTTTGTGCGTCTTAGCTGTCTGCGTGTTTCATATTCGATGGTTGGCCAACCCACGCATGGAGTATTTCATTTGATGTCTGGCCAACCCACGCATGGAGTGTTTCATTTTCGAGTCTAGATATCTTTCACCATTATCATCCGATACCTTTGGGCGTTCTCAGTAGAAAGTTAGTGGCTATGCTAGTATATAAAGGTAAATAGTTTAGTCGCAAAAATGAGGGAGGAAACCGCAATAAATATGCAAGTTAACTTCAACATATATAAAAAATATATGTTGGACTCGTATTGGATAATTTATCAACCACATTGCCTTCAGACGACGTGTAAAATGGGCCTTGGTATGCAAGAACGCCATTGGTATGCTAAAAATATGACTCGCAAAAACCACATTGGACTCTCTTTGTATTGACATGATTTTTGACAACGAAATTTGAGGAGACAATGAAATTTGACCTCATATTTGAATGGATGACATGCTCATTTGACAGGCACATCCATAATACAGAACTATTTGATAGGCACGTCCATAATTTCACCTCTTAAATTGACTCTCTCCCCTGGTATCATGGCGAACCAGCTTAGATGCATTTCTTTTCTCACGTTGGCATTGTTGGTTAGTGTTGGACTCTTTCAAATAGCAATGTCCATTCTCAGATCTCGATGACCATTACTACTCAAATGCGTTTCCCGTTATCAGAGCTCGACAACCATTACTACCAAAAGTATGGCCCTTTCATCACTACTGGGAACACCATTTTGCATATTAGTGTAGATTCAGTTTCAAATTTTAAAAATTAAACATGGAAAGATGAAAATAAATTGACTTATGAATGTTGACCATATAAGAATTTAATGTTAGATTCATAATGAAAAAAAATGCAGAAATAAAATAGAAATCACTGAAGCAATCAGGTAATAAAATGCATACTATATAATCATTAATGAGAAAATAATCATGTACATGGATGTATATATATAATACAAAAATACCATAACTGTCATGTAAGTTACGTAAACTAATGAATTATGATTAGAGTTTTTAACATCCTCCTTAATCATAAGTTTGTTCTTGGCTGAAATACGAGCACTACTTGACAACTAGTAATGTGTCAAGCTCTTAAAAAATATCAGAAGTTGATGTCTTCTACTAAACTCATAGTTTAAGGGTGAGCGCAAACTCATTTGGTGGTTTCAGGATGACCACAAACTGAATTTCTAGCAAATATGATGTGTTCTACTAAATGACATGGTTTTAAGTTTACCATAAACTAACAACAACTAAAGACTAAAAAATATGAAAATGTAACAAGCAAAACTTCATGTCTTCTACTCAATTGGTGGTTTTAAGCTCACCAAAAACTATCAAGAGCTCAAGGCTAAAAAGAGTATGAATGGAATGGTTTTAGGATTACCACAAACCATATCAAAAACAATATGTGCAGGAACAAGATTGCATACCAGGAACTAGGTTGCATACTTGATCATATGTTTACATGCTCTAAATCAAACTTGGAACTTGGGGGGACAAGTGGTTCAAATTCCCTTGACCATCATTCACATGTATGGCCAATAAGAGATTCACCACCTGTATAAGCTAATGGAACAATGTGTACTCTTTCACAATGTATACACAAATGAAGATCAAAACACTGATCTATCAACTTCATTGACTTCACTGATTTTGTTGTGAGTAGACTGCATGATTGTTTCCTATTTGATCATATGTTCACATACTTTGTTCCTCAATCTGAGATTACTATCTCATATTTTCTATAATATACCAGATATAAAAAGTATGCGAAACAGAAATAAAATGCTAGAAATGGCAGAATAACAGTAATGTAACGAACATAATCTCCACAATAACACATAAATGATATAAGAACAACAACATAAATAGCACTTTGATTTAGAAAGAAATGTTTACATGCCTCTTCGAAGGGGCAACCTCCAGTCGAGAAGTGCTCTGTTAAAATAATCTCCCAGCTAGGGTTCTCATACCCTCGACTCCTATTTATACTAAAAAGAAGCATCTAGAGGAAGATCCTTCTAGAAGCGGAAGCTTCTATTAGGTCTTCTTATATCTTCCTTATTCTATTATATTGAAAGATCTTATTAATATTGACCTTTATTACATCCGAATATATTGCTCTACCTATGTGCGGGTTAGGACCCTAACATGTCTGCCCCTTTAAAAACAGTCTTGTCCTCAAGGCTTGAGATGTGGAAACTGTTGCAAAATTATAGCTGGTTCCCAAGTGGCATCGGCTAGAGTTGTATATTTCCACTAGACGAGCACTTCCTTGATGGTTCTTTGATGCAAGCGACACTCACGCTGGTCCAAAAATGCTTCTGGCTGTAGCCAAATGGATCCTTCTTTAGCTAACTCGGGAAGGTTGGCTTGAATTTGGCATCGAGTTCCAATTACCTTCTTTAAGCATGAAACATGAAAAACATGATGTAGCTTTGAATGACTAGGAAAATCTAACTGATAGGCAACTTGTCCCACATGCTTGAGAATGGTATAAGAACCATAAAACTTGGGCGCTAGCTTCTAAAAATGCTTGACCTTGAGGGAAGTTTACTTATATTGTTGCAGTCGCAGAAACACCTGATCCCCTTCTGCAAATTGACGTTCAAAGTGACCTTGATCTGCTTGTTGCTTCATGCAATTCTATGCCATGACCAAGTTTTCTTTGAGGGTATAGAGAATATCCTCTCGAACTGTAAGTGTTTGGTCAATCGCTTGGACCTTTGATGTACCCGGTAAGTATGAGAGAATTGAAGGTGGCTTCTGTCCATATAATGCTTCAAAAGGAGTCATGCGTGTAGTTGTATGGTAGGAAGTGTTGTACCACCATTAAGATAGGGGTAACCATTGAACCCACTGATTTTTCTTTTCAGAGGAAAAACACCTCAGATATGTTTCCAAAAATTTATTGACAACTTCTGTTTGACCATCAGTCTGGGGATGATAAGTTGTGTTGATATGCAATTGGGTGCCTTGAAGATTGAACAGTTCTTGCCAAAAATTGCTTGTGAAAGTTGGGTCACGATAAGAAACAATAGAGTGTGGCATGCCATGAAGATTGAAGACCTGGTCCATGAAAATTTGAGCCACCGTGGATGCAGTAAATGGGTGTTGAAGAGTGCATAAATGAGCATACTTGGAAAGGCAATCCACAAACATCATTATGATTGATTTATTTCCCGATTTGGGTAAGCCGGTAATAAAGTCCATAGAGATATCCTTCCAAATAGCAGGTGGGATAGGAAGCGGTTGTAGTGTGCCCAAAGATTTGACTGTTTCTCCCTTGTTGCATTGACACACATCTTCTGCGAAAAAATTACGGATTCCTGTTTCATGCCATCCCAGAAAAAAGAACGCTTGACCCTGTCATAGGTTTTGGTGAACCTGGAGTGCCCCGTTGTGGGTGTAGCATGAAGCTCATAAAGTACCATGGATTTAAGCTTTGATTGTTTACTTAAATACAAAAAACCTTTGTATCTAACCTCATCCTGGAGCCAAGAGTACCCTGGGGGAGCTAGATCATTGGTCTGCAATTGCTAGATCAAATGCGAAATTTTGGGATCTTGTAGCCATTCTTGGCGAACAACTTGGAGCCAATCTGGTACAATGAAGGAAAGAGAAAAAACAGATCCTTCATCTTCATATTTTCTGGACAGTGCATCCTCCACCACATTGTCTTTTCCTTTCTTGTAAATGATCTCATAATCATATTCAAAGAGTTTAGTCATGCATTTTTGTTGCTCCGGGGAGGAAATGCTTTATTCCAGAAAGTATTTGAGGCTTTGATGGTCTATCTTATTTTGGAAACGTTACCCCAAGAGATAAGGGTGCCATAGATGAATGTCATGCAAAATATCCAACATTTCCTTTTCATAGATGGGTTTGCCCAGATTCTTTTCAGATAGCTTCTTGCTCGTGAAGGCCAAAGGTCTACCCTCTTGCATAAGGACAACGCCAATTCCTTTCCCTGAGGCATCACATTCCAACAAAAATGTCTTTGTGAAATCAGGAAGGGCCAAAACCAGAGTGGTGCACATGGCCATCTTCAAGGTTTGGAAAGCTTGAGCAACAGTCGGAGTCCAAGTGAAATAATTCTTTTTGAGGAGAGCAGTGAGAGGTGTTGCAATCTTGCCATAATTCCTAACAAACTTGCGATAATACCATGTTAACCCCAAAAATCCATCCAAGATTTTGAGAGTCTTTGGGTGCGTCCATTCTTGCATAGCTTCAATCTTTGTCGGATCCACCCTGACGCCATCCTTGCCAACCAGATGACCCAAGTATTCTACTTCTAAGGCACCAAAGGCACATTTAGACTATTTCAGGAAAAGTTGGTGTTGCAAGAGTAGATGGAGAACTTGATCCACATGGGTAAGATGCTCTATCTAGGTTTTTCTATAAATGAGGATATCATCAAAGAAAACTAAGACAAAATGACGGAGAAAAGGACAGAAGACATAGTTCATGAGGCTTTGGAAGGTGGAGGGGGCATTACAAAAGCCAAAGGGCATGACCAAAAACTCATAGTGGCCCTCATGAGTGTGAAAGGTCATCTTGGGAATGTCTGCATCTTTCATATGTATCTAGTGAAAGCCCGAGCGAAGATCAAGTTTAGTAAAGAATTGGGCACCACTCAATTCATCTAGGAGGTCATCAATGACAGGAATTGGAAATTTGTCTTTAATGGTCAGTTTGTTGAGAGAACGAAAGTCACGACACATTATCCAAGAAACTTATTTCTTCATGACCATGATGACTGGAGAAGAGTAAGGACTCGTACTAGGATAAATAACTCCTGTAGTAAGGAGTTCTTGGACCATTTTCTCAATTTCATTTTTTTGTGAAAATGGGTGGCGATACAGATGGATATTGGGAGGAAGGCTTCCGGGTACAAGGGGGATGGAATTATCATGAACACCACGAGAAGGGGGGAGTCCTTGGGGAGTGGAAAATACCATTTGATGTTTAGAAAGGAGGGCTTGGAGGTCTTGTGGCACCAGGGGTGTCTCTATTGCTTGTATGGCATGGAGTTGGGCAATGAAACCAGAATGACCTTTTTTTAGAAGCTTTTCCATGTGATGGGAACTAATGACCTCAGGTGAACCAGCAGTGATGCCTTGGAATTTATATTAGTGGCCTTCCTTGTCGAATTGCACGGTTAAGTCCTTAAAATCCATGAGAATGGGGCCCAAAGTCCTTAGCCAGTCTGCACCCTACACAATGTCACAACTACCCATGTCAATAGTGAACATATGGTATTTTAGGTGGTAGTCACCGATTTTGAGATGCACATTTTCGCAGTGCCTGCCACATTTCATAGAACCACCATTGGAAATCATGATTTGGAAATTGTTGATGGCATGGATGCAACAATGGGTTTCTTGGGTAATGTGGTGATGAATAAAATTATGGGTTCTTCCACTATCAACCAGAATGATGACCTTTCGATGCTTGATGTAACTAATTAACTTGAGGGTTTGGGGGGGCGGAGAAGTCGGTGAGAGCATTGAGGGAAATGATCGGTTCCACTTTGGGAGGGTCGGAGAGAGGAGTTATGTTAGTGATTTCCGGTGACTCAGGCACTAGGGGAGTTTCCACATCCTCTTCCGAAAGATCCTCAGAGATGGCCATAAAAACATTTTCTTCCTTACATTTGTGGCCCGGGAAATATTTGTCATCATAATTATAACAAAGGCCTTTGAGTTGGCGTTCAACCATTTCAACCCTGGTCAATTTTTGGATCTTTAATGGGGCGGAGGGAGTAGTGGGGTTTATGGGTTTAGGGTGAGGGATAAAGGAAGGCTTACGATTTTGAGAGGAAACAACTTGTTGTGTTTCTTTAGCTTTTTTAGTAGCCTCCACCCATCTCGCAGGTCAAGCCATGAGGACATGGGCTCGAATATCCTCCTTGAGGCCACTGATAAAACACTCTCGAAAGAAAGCATTGGTCATGCCCTCTGTTCGAAAAGGCAAGCGTTCAAATGTAGTTATGAAGTCTTTTACTGCTCTGGATTGTTTCAATTTTGTCAAACGGCCCAAATGGATGGTGTCAGTGTCCAAGCGTTCATAAATCTTAGTCACAAATTGGGTCCAAGAAATATACCCTTGACATGAAGTTTTTCTCCATTGCCACCATTGCCAACATTCTTGATCTAGATGGAGAACACCATACCGGAGTTTGGCCAAGTCATCTGTAATGTTGTATAAAGAGAAATAATGTTTCATTTGGGTGACCCAACCAGTGGGGTCCAAGCCATCACATCCACCCATGGAAGGCGTAGGTCGCGTTGAAAGTGATGGGGCTGACAGGTATGGGAATGGGAGGAATGTTACCTTCAGTCTTTGGAGGTGCATCATGGAAAGGGTCATCGGTAGGGATCTTCAGTTTCGTGCAGAGTGATCCAAAGACAGATTCAAACTAGGTGGTCAGTTCTTGTTTGACTTCCTCCATTGAGGACTGCATGGATGTATTTATGCTTGTATTGATGGATGTATCCATGGAGGCAACAATAGCACTGAGTTGTTTCACTTCTTTTTTGGTCTCGAGGAGACTAGATTGCAAGGTGTTGAAGTGAGACTCCAGGTCTTAGCTATAGGTATGGGTCATGAGGATGGGTGAACTGAAAAGGGATGGGCAGGGTCAATTTTTTTTTCCAAAAAATGATATGGATGAATGTGATAAGGGCGAAGAGATGAATCTAATGGAATAGGTCTCAAATAATGGTGAAAAAAATTTCTAGACTTTTTTTTTTTTACAACTGCGGAGTTATACTCTGGTCTAAAGAATATTGTAGTGATGAAATCCCCATATTCTTAACCAGAAAGAAATGTGTATCTACTTGGCAACCCGAACACAGTTGTGCGGCAATAGATCCTGTCTGTGTTAATTTTTTTATGTTATTGTCCCCCAAGGGTTAGGTATTCAAGGGTTCTATAGAAAAGGGTTTTCCCTATGCTATAACTCTCTGATATACGTGCGGGGTCCAACAGTAGTATTTGACCCAATATCTCAGTGCACTTACTAAGGAGGATAGACCGTACCCTTACCCGTACTACCCGACTACCCAGGTACTAGAGAGTATCTTCTTGAGTGTTGTTCTCGGTGGCACTATAGCAGTCAGGCGGTCGATCGGTTTATCTAAAGAGGGCTTTAGGAAATCTAGGTCGATCCGTACACAGGTGTTGTCTAATGTGCAACCACTCGAAGGGGTACCAACAGGGGTTACAAGGGTGGCCAATAGATGTGCGCTTAAGAACCACTTGTATTTTCTGTTTGTATGAATCCCTCAACTCTGAGTTTATGCGCGTAACGAAAGATCTTTGTGGCTTAAAGACACCAGAATACATCTCTACCCTAAAAAAAAAAATTCCCACAATTTCTGCCAAGGAAAGTGCTCTGATACCACTTGTAATATACCAGATATAAAAAGTATGTGGAACAGAAATAAAATGCTAGAAATGGAAAAATATCAGTAATATAACTAACATAATCTCCACAGTAACACATAAATGATATAAGAACAACAACATAAATAACACTTTGATTCAGAAAGCAATGTTCACAGGCCTCTTCGAGGGGTCAACCTCCAGTCGAGCAATGCTCTGTTACAATAATCTCTCAGCTAGGGTTCTCATACCCTCGACTCCTATTTATACTAAAAAGAAGCATCTAGAGGAAGATCCTTCTAGAAGCGAAAACTTCTATTAGGTCTTCTTACATCCACCTTATTCTATTTTATTGAAAGGTCTTATTAATATTGACCTTTATTACATCCGAATATATTTCTCTACCTATGTGCAGGTTAGGACCCTAACATTTTCCCCCCTTAATCGAAGATTCAATGTCTTTGATACACCATCAAGCTACACAGTGTTTCATGACACAACTTGATACAACATACTCTCTATGGACAAGAGGAATACAACTACCTAGCTCAACAAGACTTACTAAATAGATGGGAAATACAACAACCTATGGAAAGACTTACAACTTGGACCAAAATCTCAGGGATGTCGGATACAATCGATCATGCACCCAATTACAACCATATTCTGAACATACACACAATCATATTCTAATTAGAAACAAGTCTAGAATGTAGAGACAAGTCTTGAATGAAATGCAAATCAAAGGTAGACTTTGAAACTTGAATTTTGACATTTTTCACTAATTTCCCCCTGTCAACTGAAAAGTGAGAAGTCTAGACCATCATATATACCTGCTTTGAAAGTGGAAAAGGATAATCAAAACGTCTTCCAGCGGAGTCTGAAGGGTCGATCTTCAACTCAGAAGACTACATCAATTGGGCCCCGATCATACCCTATATCATCCAATCCTAAAAACCATTCATGTCCGTCAACTGTAGAAATATCTGCAATCAAGTACGGTTGTACTTGTGTATAAATCCGTCGATAAGAATGCTACAATAAATTGTCTTCCAAATGCCAACGCCAATTCTCTAACCATTCAAAATGAATATATTCATGCTTTCTCTTCTGACACATTACTCAGAGGTGATTTGTCTTCCCACAAAATATGCATGGGTGAAGATTCAAAACAATTTGACTTATCATGGGCAAACCGGTGACAGTGTTTACACTATTTGGATTCTTTATCCGACCCATTCACATGATCATATAAATCTGGCATATCTATAACAACACCATCATCAACAATATCATGTACATGTTTCTTACCAATATACTCAAGCTCTGTCTTCTTATCATCATTCAAAAAACCACCACTCACAAAGAAAATAGGCTTGCAATAATTAGGAATATGAAAAAGGTTTTCAACATGCTTTTCATATCCTAGTCCATATCGATTTCGTTTAAAGCGTAATTCTTCCCATGGTCGAACAATTCTAATTTATTTGCCACATTTATTCACAATGTTTTCTTACATAAGGACTTCATCCAACTCATCTTCATGCTTATGAGTGTCATCACTAGTCAATTGAGTGTCTTCATTATTTTCATCCCTAATGTCATTTTGTTTGTTGAAATCACATTGTTGGTGTCGAAGGAGATTTAACTCATCAAATAACATTTTGTTTTGAAGTTTGAAAATATCAATTTTCTTGTGCGTTTCTTGTAAACAAGTAATCATTGTACTTGTTTATTGCAATTGTACATTTTGTAGTTGAGTTAATTAATGTGTGCAATATTGTAAATATTTCTTCAATTCTTGCCATAATGCAGAATATGGAAGATAGATGACCAATGACTTAGATGCACACAAAGATCCTAAGACCCCGTTATTCAATTTCGTCAAGGAGGCAAAGACAAATATGAAATTTTATTATGTAGGATGATCCCCTAAAACCCCTTTTACAAACTTTAAAAAAACACCTTTACATGTTCAAGGAAATATGAAAAACCCTTATAACTCCAATTACAATCAATGGAGAAAATTCCTCTATACAAAATCTTATACTCCTTATCTAAATATGTTGCACAGACCTTACTCAGAGCGGAGAGAGCATAATTTTCTCTTAATAGAGATGAGAATGACTTTTATTTTATAACACTTACCCATTTTGATTCCCTTGAGACTTTAATTTCTTCTTATCTCAAACCTTCCACAATCTCAACACAGGAAGAATACAATGGGATCTCTGTGACCGATGTCTAGAATACTTTCAGCTACAAAATTTCTCTATCTTTGCTCATTAGTCTTCAGGAGAAAAACTCTTCAATGCAGTTCTAATGTCGACTTCAATTTCTGGATGGGCGCACATCAAATTTCAAGCAATCCATTGAACCGCTTTTCCTATGATCAACGCCTTCCAATGATCAACACATGCTCAACCAACAACAATGTTACACTGATAACGTAGGTGTATAACCAAGCCAACGTTCCGATATGAATTTAAAATCGTGAACACCATTCACATTCGGCTCTTCCTAAAACAAAAGAGTTTCACTCATGGGCGCACTCCTACGACTGCCCATACTTTTCCATTAACTTGAGAGTAAGAATGAATTCATAATTCGCACCAGAATATATTCTATTCCATTCGATTCAAATGATTTCTAATTGGATTGACTAGTCAACGCTTCACCACCAACGATGTACCAAAGAAAAGTTCATATTCCCTTCAAATATTTCAATGCCCATTATAAACTGGAATGCATATTATCAAAGGATTCAACTATGATTTACCTCTACAAGAAATTTCCCACGCATTGTTGATCAATTGGCTTGAATCCCTTCTGAATAGATCGATGGATTACTCTGTCATGGTTAGGTGATTACACATTTCACAGTGTAAATTTCCTTCAATGCAGATTTGAATTCCACATGACCACGCCAACACCAAATCAAATCACAATCTGTAATCGTTCATCAATGCGTTCATAAGAACTCACTAAATCGATTCTAAACTCGATTCTCCTCAAGAGTTCTATTTAATCCTTTTAGAACTGAAATCTCTTGCCGAGAGACTCTAACCATTCTTGTTCTCTCCAACGAAATCAGCGATTTTTCCCTCTCCTCAACAATCCAACAAATATATGGATTGATCTACAACTAGGGTTCTACAGATTAAAACACATTAATCAAATCAAAATAAACATAGCATTCAAGATTTACAAGAATATAGATTCAACACACAGAAGTGTCGATTCTTCTTTCCATTAATGAAAACGCAACTGCACATGCATAATAACCCTGGCCTAACTCTCTGTATTGAACTTCCCCTCATTCTTGGGCTCTCTCCATCATATAACATGGAAAGCTACCATGGTATTACCAGTCACTAAAAACTATAATGTTAGGTTCATATGATAAACTACTAGGCTCATAAGATCAATATCATGCTATGATACTAGTGTTAGATTTATGAAAAATGCAAAAACATAATGAAAATAACTGAAGCAATCATGAAACCATAATGAACAGAGATAATAATCATGTACATGTACATACACATATAATACAAAAATACCATAACTATTTATCATATAACTATATATAACTATATAACAGTTAGGTAAACTAACTAACTATGATTAGAGTTAAGACAGCTATTCTGGTTGCTGCTCTCACCCTACTTATGGCGCCATTGTTGTTCAAGGAAATCCCAATACTTGTGGTCGCTGCTCGTCCATGACTGCAACACGGCCCACATGCTCCAATTCCTCCACCGCGAGATGTTCATTATTCCGCTGAAGCTACAGCGGCAGGAGTGTGTACTCCCAAATATGAACGCGACAACCATGTTCTAACTCCACCTGGATGTTCCACTGGAGCATTAATTAAGAATGGTGGCGCTCTTCCGGGGAATTAATTCCCTTCTGAAGCAAAAATAAATCTTCTTAGAACTGACTTGCACATTTTCCTACCACTTTCATATGAAATCATTTTTGTTTTCTGCGTCTCACCTGTAAATATAATCGTTTTGTGTTTTTACGCATCTCACCTGTAAATATAATTGTTTTGTGTTTTTCTGCATCTCACCTGTAAATACATATTACTGTAAATATAATCGTTTTGTGTTTTTATGCATCTCACCTGTAAATATAATTGTTTTGTGTTTTTCTGCATCTCACCTGTAAATACATATTATTTTGTTTTCGGTATATTGATAGAATTTTATTATAAATTTTTAAAAGATTTTAATTTATTTAAGAATATTTATATTATTGGAATTTTCAAAATAGAAGATTCATCTTATTGAAATTTCAAAAAGTAAATAAGTTGATGAGCACAAAACTTGTTTATTGAAAAAAACTACAGTTTAATTTGTAATTTTTTAATTCATTCCATTTAACATAGTAAAAAAATTAAAATACAACATGGCTTCATAAATTAAAAAAATGTTAGGTAACCAAAAAAAAATATTGAACTTTTCTTTATATGATTATTCTATTTTTATTTATAATCTGTATTAATTTTTATAATAATCTATTTATATTTAATTATATTTCACTTATTTTTTAATTGGTAATATGAATGTATGCAAAATTTACAACAATGTGATATTGGCATATTGACAACATATAATGGTGTCACATCATATTTCTCAAAATGGTAAATGTGCAAAGTATAATTAAATGATAGTGATCTTATTTGTGAAAAGTTATATGTTAAGAAAATAGAATCAAAAGTTCTATGTTAAGAAAATAGATTCTGAATGATGTTAATCTCATGCTTTCAGTGACTTGGTACATGCAATGTAGATAGAGAAAGAGAATAATTGGGTGGACAGTTTTGTTTACAGTTTTGGTTCTAGTTTCGATTGTCACCCTTTTTGAGGTAGTTCTCAGATCTACAATGTCCAGACTCACTCAGTGCATTGCAGTTACAAATACTGCGCGATACAAAACTTCATCGTTGATATCTCAATACTTATTGCACAGTTCCTAGACTGCATGGAATGTTGTGCATTTTGATGATAACACATAATAAAATGATTTCTTGTCACTGTGCTACTCTCAACACATAATCTCACAAACATAACAAAACTCATAAATTCTCATGAACATGTCAACAACAAAATACTTAATATATATAGAGAGAGAGATAGATAGATAGATAGATAGATAGATAGATATTATCAACTTGGTGTTGTGCATGGTTACAGAATATAAAAACTATGTTGAGCTTCGACCCCAACAACTTCTGCAAAACATAGCTTGTGCTCTTAGACTTCTGAGACTCCTCACAACTATTGTTGCTTCTCTCTAACGACTATTGCATTCTACATCGACTACCTATAGACTCAGACACACACACACACACACACACACACACACACACACACACACACA
>JASDQU010100286.1:491110-501778 GCA_032191745.1 Picea mariana | reverse complement strand
AAATCAATTTTGTGAGGAAATTCACTCCTGATTGCGCTGAAACTATCAAACCTTTACAAAAGATGATTCACAAGGATGCCAAATTTAAGTGGGATGATGAGCGAAAAAATGCTTTTAACGATATAAAAGCCGCCATATCCGAGCTTAGGTGTTGCGAAGTCCCGATTTTAATAGAGACTTTTTCCTTTATACTTTCGCCTTTGACCAATCGCTAGCAGCGGTTTTAACCCAGAAGGACGATGACAACAACGAAGCCCCAGTGTCCTTTATGAGTACTAATATTCAAGGAGACAAGCTCAATTATCCTGCCATAAACAAATAGGCCTACACAATCTATAAGGCAGTAAAACATTTCAGGTCCTACATTCTCAAGAATTACACTAAGGTAATTGTACCGCATCCCATGCTTCGATCCCTGTTTACCCAACAAGAAATGGGGGAAAGAAGGGGGAAATGGATGGAAATAGTCCAGGAATTTGATCTAGATATAAAACCTTCCAAGCTAGTAAGAGGACAAGGTTTTTGTAAGCTCGCAGCTAAAGCACATGATCAAGCAAATGAAGATCCCGGGTGGGAAAACGAAATGACGCTATGGTGCAATGAAGTAGCATACATATCCCCAAGACAAGACTCCTGGTACAAGGATTTAGCTTATATTTTACATCACGGAGCTTGTCTCGAGAACCTCAACCCTAGGGAAAGGAGAGCCCTGAGATTGAAATCTGCACAGTATCGACTTATAAATTTGGTGCTCTTCCGGATCAATTATGATGGGGTATTATTGAGATTTCTTGAACGAGAAGACAATGACAAGGTGCTGAAGGAACTCCATGACAACCCTGCTGGAGGACACTTTGTAGGGAACACTGCCACCCATAAGATTCTAAGAGCCGACTATTACTGGCCCACCTTGTTTAAAGATGCTCATACTCACGCTAGAAACTGTAAGACTTGTCAAATAAGTGCTGGAAAGGAGAAAAGAGTAGCAATCCCACTTCAGCCCGTGACTGTCTATAGGCCTTTTGAGTAGTGGGGGTTGGATATCATAGGAGAAATTACTCCTAGTTCTTCAAAACTCCACAAGTATATTCTTACGACTACCGACTATTTCACGAGATGGGTAGAGGCCATTCCTATGACTCATGTAAATGAGAAGGTAGTAATCCAATTTATAGAACAACAACTGATCACAAGGTTTGGTGTCCCCTTTGTTTTGGTCTTTGATAATGTAGCTTACTTTTCTTCTACCCTGACCCAGAGTTTTCTCTGGACAGAGGGATCATGATCAAGTACTCTGCAAATTACTACCCTCAGGGAAACGATGTGGCAGAGTCAACTAATAAGAAATTGGTAAGAATTTTGAAGAAGATAGTTATAGATAACCAAAGAAATTGGCATGACCAACTCCATAACGCTCTATGGGCCGATAGAGTCATGCCCAAGAAAGATGTAGGGAATTCCCCATACTTTCTGGTCTACAGACAAGAAGCCATTCTCCCAAACAGGATTTATCTACCATCTCTCCAATTGGCCCAAGATTCCAATGAGGAACCCTCGTTGGCCATACAACAGAGAATTGACACTCTGCTCATGTTGGAAGAACAGAGAGAAAAGGCTAGGTAGAAATTCCTAGCCCATCAATAGATAGTGAAACGATGGTTTGATAAGCATAAGGCTAAAGAAAATAACTTTGAGGTAGGAGACTTAGTGATGAAGTGGGACAAAGCAAATGAACYGAAGGGAAAACATTCTAAGTTCCAAATCCTATGGCTTGGACCTTTCAAAGTGGCCGACAAAATTGGGGTAGGTACCTATCGATTGTAGAATTTGAGGGGGGAACCTGATAACCTCCTAGTGAATGGACAAGCCCTAAAACGATACTTTCATTAATAAATAAAACAAAAAAAATAAAACAAAAATAAAAATTGTAATATATATAGGCATGAATACATGTGTGTCCGTTATGAACCAGAGATTTTGCATTCGCCCAGTGAATTTCCATTTGTTGAGCACTCAACACACCCTAAAAAAAAGGGTCTATGACTTTCTTCTTTTTGGGTACCACTCAATCTCTTGCTTCGACTATCTTCACTTCAGTTGTGAAATTGATACCTTCACTTAATATTATACGTTTCCTGATTGAATTAATTAAAGTTTATTTGAACTTGTAACGAAGATTCATCTTAACCATAAAGAGGACTTGAGAACCACTCAAGGAATCAATGACCCAAAATTTTCCCCAATGCGCTTCAAAGGTTCGGCATCGGTAAAATTTGTAAGATGGTGAAAATCGTTTGGAAAGTCAAAATAGCCGAGTTCCTACCTTTATCGGCATTGGTTGATGAAAGCGTTTCTTTCCTACAAACAGTCCCAGGAAGGATTTCGCCGAAGATCGATCCATTCGGTATCGACAGAAAAGTGTAATAGTAAGCACCACGTAGACGTAACGAGTAAACATCGCTGATGCTCGAAACAATTTTCAACAATAAAGGCCCATTAAGTGAAGGCCTACCAAGAAGTTGCGTACTTGTTTCGTTCTTGATTACCAACCCCGATATTATTAGCATCGGAGGTTCTATCAAGAGAATATCAATATAAGTGTGCACTTAGATAGTAGCTGATCCCCGATCCCTACGCTGGAGTGATGTGATGCGACAAGACATTTTACCTTCATATGTGTCAGATACGCCACATTCAAAGCTAGTAGTTAATTTGTAGATCACGCATTAGTTACTAATTCGTGCGCGAATCAAAAAAGGAACCGTTAAACCCGCCGATACAATGCATCCTCCTCCACTGTCGACCAATTAAGGTTTATCTGCAGAATTTCGAGGGTAATTTATTTTGAATTTACATTTATTACTCATATTAACTGATTGATATGACTGGTAGTACCTCTCCAGTTATATCTTGTTCAAGTCATTATGCATGGTCCCATTTTGCGCAGCAAGAAGTTCAGAACAAATAGAAGAGTGAATCCAACAACCCGGAGGAAACACCCAAAGTTCAGTGAGTATTAAGAACTTATCTTAGCAAACATTACAGGAAAAATGCCTTCGAAGAAGCCTTCCACCAGGAAATCGCCAAGATCCCCTAAGTTGAAAGAATTAGAAGTAGGAGAAGGATCCTCCCCAACAGTTGCGAGACAATTAGAATTCGCTCCCAAGCCAGTTTCCATCATTAAGACAATCACCAAGGAGCCCTTTGTCCGACTCCCAGCTTTCAAAGACACGGAGGCAAGTATTGGAGCCAAGATGGCATTTCCTCGCTGGGAAGAAGTTTTCAAGAAAATCAAGAAAGAAGAACCCCTCAAATATACCCTGCATAATGATCCTGATACAAGGAAGCTCAATGATGAGGTCCTCCCCAACCTTCATAAGGATTATCTGCAAATGGTGGCAAACCAGTATCCAGTATTTCCTTGCATTGAGCTCCTAAAGTGGATCATTGACCACGCTGACACCCAAAAATGTTTGATTAATGAAAATAACGATAAATGCATCAGGGTCTTCCTGCCATCAGAGGTTCAAAGTTACTATAAGCTCAGAGATTCCAAGTTAAAAATGAGCACTGAATTCGTCCTGAGTTTCTATGTGTCACATGATACCAGCAAAATCATGGCATCTTGGTGGAGAGAAGACAAAAAATTCACGAACCGAACTGCTGGCTGGTACCCAACAACCAATATCAGGGAACCATACATATATCTCATGGCTCTACTCTACAGGTTACATGGGGAGAAAGGCTGCTCCCAATTTTTAGAGGCTTGGATGACTTTGGCTTTTACAGTCGCCATTTCAGGCACAAGATTCAATTAGGGTGCTATCCAAATAGTTGAGAACCTGCGTAAGATAGGCTTAGGTGCCGAAGGAGGGAGATACCCCCTCCTTCTACATGGCCTCGTATCTACTAGACATCATCTGCTCCAGGAACGCTTTCGTTGGGATGAACCTAAATCGGCACTCTTCGGAGCTCGAGGTCGATGTATACTTCAACATCCTATGGGAAAATAGGTACAATAAATTCTATGTCGTTATCTTTGATCAGTTTGTTGCACACATTTACTTCTTGCTCTTCACGAAAGAATTCCCTAGATTGTCAGATGAAGAAAAGAAGGTTATAGCCAAAATTGGCCACTGGTATTTAGATGAATGCAAAACCTACATCAGGGTTTTCAAAGCCATAGGGGCACCCCACTTATTACCCATTTATGTTCCCGACCGACTAGTGTTAGGGGAAATTTGATATCAAACGATCCTGCAAGGATGCAATTCAACTTTAGTAAAAGACAAGAAGCAGGCTTTCATACCATATGGGTTTCATATCAGCTTCTGCATGGTCAAAGATACAGTGCATGCTAAACAAATTGGGCTAGGGCAATTGGAATTTCGGTTCCAAATTGACCGATTTCGCAAACATGATCCCAAGGGATTGGTTCTACAACACGCGTCACAATTATCATCCTGTTGGCCCTATGCCCATGACCCGTTCAAGGATGAAATTTTTACTGAGAATGCTCAAGACTGGAATGTGGTGGTGTCCAAGAAAGATGATCCTTGAGGAACCAGGTTTAGAGCTATGAGCTATGAAGAACATGCAACTTTTTTGGAGCAGACAGTTCAAGAGATCGACAGGACCCGTCAAGAAGCAACAAAATATGAATTGGATGAAGGAATAAGTGATCCCCAAGGAGACATTGAAGCCATGGGAGTCAACTGGGATTCCCCAATACACATCAGGGATTCCACTGAAGTTTGAACTACACCGGATATGCCATAACTCTTGTACCAACAAAGTCAGTTGCTAATGAGACGAATGAAGGATAACCCACACCTTACCATAAGTCCTGCAATTTCAACTACCATCCAAAGTGTCCCGCCGGAGTCAAATGGCCCCGGATCCTTAAATCTTGATAACCCCAATGACTCAAATAACCCTGGATCCCCAATGACACCAGTCAACTCCCCGGATGGTGAAATAATTCCTACAAAGATAGGCTGGGTGTCAGTAGAAACACAAGCGCCTAATCCCCTGAGCAAGCTTATACATGTATACAGTGATGATGAAAGTTCATATCCATCTCATGGCTCCTCGGTACTTATCCAAGAGGAGGAAAGCCCCGAGAAAACTGCTTCCCCTTAGCCCGAGGCCCAAGACAAGAATATATTACAAAAGGAAACAGGGTCCGAAGATGGCCTTGACATAAGGGAGTCCCACGAACAGGAAGCAAAAGTAGGTTCAAGTGACAAACTTCCATAGAAGGAAATCGATAGTTCTATGACCGACGAGTGGGTAAGCAATGAGCCTATGCCCGACACCTCTATTCTTCCCAACACACAAATCCACGATGAGAGAGAAATAGGGGTCGGATCTACAAAGAAAGGAAAGGAAGTTTGAGAGCCCGCCCTTGAACAAGTATACACTACGGGTAGCCTGAGAAACAGGCTCACATGGGGTGATCAACTGATACCAGAGCTGGTAGACGAGGTAGAAGACATCTATACGATCTCCTATGATCAAAAGAGGAAGGCCATGATTCAAAAGACTGCTAAGAAGAGAAGGATCATTTTACATTAGTCTATCTTGGTTAGCATAGAGGAGAACTTAATTAATACCACAGATGCTCGCACATCTGAACTAATCGATGTGGGAAAATCCCTCTTGGATGCCACCCAGGATAGAGCTAGGAGGGATGAAAATGAACTAGCCGACACTTTGAAAGAGCTCGAACGTCTATGCCATCTTGCTGAATACTATAAGAGCACTACACAGACTGTTGTGTATCTGAATGGTGAGTTCAATAGAGTTTATGATGAGTTCAAGAAGGAGAGGCACCTGTTAATAGAGAACATAGTCGAGTTCCAGGAGGATACTCTCATGGCGCTTGTGATGTGCAAAGAGATGGAGAGGTGACATGAAAATGCACATCAAGCAGTAGAGAGACTTGAATACATTGAGGCAGTCCAACAGGGTTGAGAAAAAGGAAAATCATGGCATTTGGCTGGTTGGCAAAAGTATTCTCGACCACATGAAGAAATCCACCGAATATTGGGTGAAGATGACCCAGGACCCACACCGAGAAATCCAAGAGCAATGGGGAAAATTCCTTAAACACTGGGGTAAAATTAATAAAGTGATGAAAGATGTAGGTCTCCTCGAATTCAGAACCCCCGATGAATTTACTAACCTGAGCGAGGTGGTCAAGTTGTACGCCGAACAAGACTCGCTATGGACCAAAGAATGCGCGAAGATAACTTATGCGAAGCCATGACAAGTACAACGATTCGCAGAACACTCCATCAGAGCTCAAACCATGTTGCAACTACTAAATGCCAATTTGGTAAAGTACCAAATGCATGTAGTAGATATCATAGGAGTATATGCAGCTCCAATGGAACAACATAGGTTCCCATGGGCCCAAACCTGTGAATATCTATTTATCAGCTGGTCTGAATATGAAGAAAGTCATCCGTTTCAAGAAAAATACCAGATGAATTGTTAAAGAAACTATTGGATGACCATGCCACGTGGCAACTTTTGTTTGGTTTAAGCTATACTTAGCCATTAATTTCGGTTGAATTTTATATTATAAATAGAGACATCGATCGGTTAGTCAGAGGTCGATGGTGGTTGTAAGAACTATTTCTTTTTGGGTTGTTGATAATTATTTTGAGACTGCTATGAATTGAGAAGTCCTTCTGGACCAAAGACAAGCTATTTTCATGAGATGTATGTGATTGGAGTTGGAGAAGAATTACTTCCTATCCTATTCCATGAATGATGCAGTAAATGAGTAAGAGTAATTAATTCTGTTGTCAAGTTATCTGATGCAATGTTTTGATGTTCTTCGGTTAATGATGAAGATAAATCGTTCTGTTGTTATGTGATGAATGCTATGGTAGATGAATTATTTTGCTTACCGTGATCCTGATTACATATGTATTTTATTTCTATTAATTAGTTTTTCTTAGAAAATAATTCGATGTTCATTTGGTTAATGTATTAGTACTAGACCCTTTAGCATAGAATCACTGCCTGCATGTTTGAGCAACGGGTTATCCCAAGCTCAGCCTCTTCCCAGTAATTGAAACTCAATCCTGTTACTTGTCAAGTTGGCTTATGTCGGCTTGCATCTCTCAAACTAGTCCCACTCAAAAGAAAATACAGAAGAGAATAGTCCTACCTGAAGGGAGAACCTTCACAAGAAAACACAAAGCCCATCGATAAATTGGCTGGATCGCAAGATTTGGAGAACCATTCCATCTCAAACGCTGCAGATTCTAATTGGGCCTCGGTGGTGGGTTTGGTTCATGCTGTTGAATCAAGGTATTTAAGACCCATCAACACAACGCTGATGAAGATTTGCAGTGTGGACATGGATGATTGGGATCTAAGAGTACCAACAATATTATGGGCCTATAGAACCACTTGTAAGAAGCTGACAATGTAGACACCTTTTAAGTTGGTATATGGTCTCGAAGATATTGTTTCAATGGAATGTTTGGTACCAAGCCTGAGAATTGTTGCCTTTACAGATATGGATGAACCTGGCGCTATTCAAGAGAGGCTTGCACAGTTGGTTGAATTGGAGGAAGATAGATTTATTGCAAGATTCCACCAGCAGTTTCAGATGGAAAGAGAAAAGGCCACTCATGACAGGCACATCAAGAAGAATGCATTCAAGTAAGGTTATCTAGTACCGGTATATGAGAGTAAGTTCCTGAAGCATCTTGGGAAGTTTAGAATGCATTGGCTAGGACCGTATGAGGTAGCCTATGTTACAGAAGGAGGAGCTGCATAGCTGAAGACTCTGAATGGAGAATGGAACGAAGGTTTGGTGAATGGGAGTCGGCTGAAGTTGTATTGTGACAACCAACTGCCTCACATATCTCAGTGGAATCATGAACAAAAGGGTCTAGGTACCAGGTACAGTTGAAATTGGGTACCAGACACAAAAAATACATTCTTCACAAGGAAGGGAGGAGGCATAGAGTAGAAAGCATAGGGTGCACTGCGCAGTCTATATTCGAAGTAAAATAGAAGGATCAGATCTGAAGTGCCTCAGGATGAGTCACAGGTGAGTGTTGGGGGCCTATTAGCCCTTAGATATGGAATCAAGTGAAGATCAAGGAAGAAAAGGAAAAATGTGTACTGTGCGGAAGACACAGTGACTGTTATTGGGATGAAGTGAGAAAAATAGTAGAAAAGATGGATCGAAGTCCAAAAAAGCAAGCCGTTGGATGATGAGACCAAGGATGACAGATCAGAAAGGAAGAAGGATTGTGGAAAACTCAATAAGAGAAAAAATCCATTGTTGGATGCTTTGGAGCACCATGCGAGAAGGAAGGAAAGAGAGACTGGCGAAGCCCTAAAAACGTGGGTTAATTTGACCTAGGGTTTTAGTCACCTAGGGTTTTGGTATCTAGGGTTTTGACACCTAGGTTTTTGCCTAAGGATGTCGATGAGTGATTGTAATGTATAAATAAAGGTCACGAGGACCTAGTTTGGGTTGGTACGATATTGTTGTCGATCTAGTTGTATTGTTGTTATGAGTGATTATTGTTGTGTGAGAGAGAAGTGCTAAGTGTGAGAGCCTTCTCGTATTGTAAGACCTTCAGTTGGATGCGAAGGTCAAGTCCTATAGCTAGGTGCACAGGAGGGGGAGAGAAGGAGAGGAGAATAAAGAAGGTCTATCAGCTAATAGTGCAGACAATCACTGTATGATTCATCTTAATATATCATAAAGCACAGTTCTGTGGATGTAGCCTTAGAGAGAGGGTGAACCACGTATATCTGTCTTGTGTGTGTGATTGATGTTGTGTCCTTTTGCCTTGATATACTTTTATTTCATTGCTATGGTAGATCTGATAGGTGTGTGGACTAGATCTAAGTTGATAAGTGATTTATTCATATTGTATTGTTCTGTATTAGATCCACTTGATATTCCCCTGGTTGTAGACATMTCTGTCCTGCAACCCCCTCATATCTACTTCAGGTGAGACTGCATCTTCTTCGCAGGTGTTTCCAAAAGGGACAGTAKTTAGGGATTATTGGTGCGCTCTAGGAGCTGAACCCTAGGTCTTCCCCTGTGCCAACACCACCGCAACTCAACAATATGTTACAGTGTGGAAATCAACAATTTTCGCAAACTAGCAACGGGTAGGGTGCGGAAAGTACGCACTGGGCTAAACAGTAAGGGTGCAGAAATCAAAGGTTTCCATAGGCTGTGTATAGAGTACAGTGCAGAAGTGTCTGTAAGAAAAGAAATTTTGGAAAGAGGATAAAGGGTCTAAGTGAAATTCTAGATCAGAGAGTTTGGATGGATCCCCCACAGACTCAAAGACTGAAACATAATGAAAAAGATAGGCTAAAAGAAAATGGCCAACAAAAAACCACAAATAATTCATATCCCTAGTGGATTTGCCAATTTTTTTATTGGATAAATCGGTGAATGTGGACATAAACTAATCTCCCTAGATCCATCTAGATCTATAACAAAACGGGACGGGACATGACGCTTTCCCTAGGTTAAAATCATTGGATTTACTATCAAAGAAGGAATGAATGACATACATTTGAATATCACTTCCTTAAGTCTTTGTTGTCCCTACTTCACTTCGGTGCTCTTGTGAAATCAGATCTGCAATGAAACAAACCAACCAAAGTGAAAGAAACAATAGTAGATTCAATGAAAACCTAAATATGTGATCAAGGAATCATGTAATAAAATGAGAATTATTTTATGGGAAAGAAACATGCCACCGTATTATATTAAGTAAAAGTGGAAGATACAACCAAATTGCCTTGATGTCGCAAGTTCCCTTTTAGTGGTCCTTTGTTCCAATACACATGTACACTTGCTCCGAAATTTGCATGAAGATGATCCACAAAATCTTAATGAACAAATGGAGACCTCAAGAATCACTTGAAACAAGATTCTTCATGCAGGTTTTAGCCTATTCTTTCATCAATTCCTCGCTTAATCTTGCTTAACCTTTTCCATGAGAAACCCATCATTATATAGGATAAGGTGAAGTGGTTAAAGGTATGAGGATGATCCCACCAAATCATAGAAACCAGTAGGATCACAACCATATGGATGCCACCTCACATCCTAGAAGATTCCCCTTCTAGAAACTTCGTGAAGCTCTTTCTTCTTTTAGCTTTCAAACGTCGCTGCACCCTACCTATATAGCAGCCCACGGAAAGCCTGTGAGCCAGCTATAAAGTAGCCTATGGAAATCAAGGATTTCCACACTATGTACTACATGCATCCTGTGACGTCCTTCTAAAAATAAGTTTTGTAGAGGAAGAAAGAAGTTACTTTTCTCAGGCAAAAGATCATTTTGAAAGCCTGAACACATGCTTGTAAAATCATCATCAGGGTGACCAAAATAATGTGTAACAATAATGTAGAAATATGTCTCCTCACCCATCCATTAGTTATATCCACCCCCATGATCTAAGGCTGTAAACTTAAAAATGTCATTGGTATCCTTGATAACACTTACTTTTGGGTTATTATGGTTTCTACAGTTGAAGTTAGAAGTAGTAAATACAAACCTACCTCCCACCACCTTTTCGCTTTATTTGTAGAGTTTGAAATTATTATTTTAGCATGCCAAATGATTCAAGGATATATGAGGTTGCCAATTGTTGGAGTACTGA
>JASDQU010100286.1:425014-486244 GCA_032191745.1 Picea mariana | reverse complement strand
TAAACCTGCAACAAATAGTGTTAGAACCTGCAACAAACAATGTCAGACCCTGCAACAGAGTTATACCATCACATCAAACTCCAAGCCATGTGCATTGCCTTTTTCCCAAGGCTTTACAACAGATACACGACCTGCTGCACAAATGAGTGTGTGTGTACATGACCTATTCAAGGTTAGAACGTGTGGACATGCAACTATCACCACAGTTACCTGCATGTATCCTTCAATCTGAGTGTATCCTTTGCAAACTAAACTTTTTTTGTTTCTAGTTACTTGTCCATCCTCGTTCAGTTTGTTTATGAAAACCCACTCTGTACCAATCACGTTCTTGTTCTTTGGTCTTGGAACCAGTTCCCATGTGTCATTATTCTCTATATTATCTAATTCTTCACCCATAGCCATGATCCAGTGTTCATCCTTGCTGGACTCTTCAAAAATGCTTGGTTCAATTGTATATAAAAATGCTACATGTTGTCGTTTTAGGGAAATTATTCTTCTTTGGGTTTCAAGTCCTGCATATTTATTCCCAATAATCTATTCTGGTGGATGATTTTTCTTTACTCATCGACTAGGTGTCTGAGGAGGTATCTTCTGCTCATCTTCCTCTTGTTCTGCTTCTGGTTTCTCTTCTTCTTCTACTTCTTCTTTTAGATCTTCCTCATCATCCTTCTCTTCTGAGTATTTTCTTCCTTCTTTTTGCTTCTATACGTCTGTCTCATTACATTGATTCTTTCCATGATTTTGTTGAGTCTTTTACTGAAGCATTTATATGCTTTTATTTTTCTTGAATACCAAACTAATATTCCCTTATCAATTTGGGAGTCAAATTTTCCTAGCCTACCATCTTATCTTTTGATATAACATTTTCTTCCAAATACTCTGAAATGCTTCACATTTTTTGGTCTTCCTTTCCATAACTTGTAGGGAGTCTTATCACTGTTACTTTTGTGCATTCCTCTGTTTAGGATGTGAATTTTTGTATGTACTTCTTGTTCCCAAAATATGTCACTCAACTTGGAATATTTCAACATGGTTCTGGCCAGTTCTTGAACTGTTTTGTTCTTCCTTTCAACAACTCCATTTTGCTGAGGTGTACTGGCTTCCGAGATATATCTCTTTATTCCATGTTTGCCATAGAAATCCATTAATTCCTTTGATATAAAATCTCCTCCATTTTCTAATATTAAGCAATCGATTTTCAAATCCATTTCATTTTCAACCATCTCTTTGTATATTTTGAAGTGTTCAAATGCCTCTGACTTATTTTTGAGAAAGAAAACTGCAATCATTCTTGTGTAGTCATCAACCAATAGCATAAAGTAGTGTTCACCATTTAATGCCTTTGTTCTTGTATGTCCACATAGATCAATGTGTACAATATCCAATGGTTTTGTCGTGGAGTACTCCTTTGATTTGAACTTAGTCCTGACTTGTTTTTCTTGCAGACAATGCTCACATAGAGTATTTGTTGGCTTTGAGATCTCCTGCATTTCTTTCACTGCTTCTTTTATGCTGATTTTGACAAGGTTATCAAAGTTTATGTGACCCATCCTTCTGTGTCAGAGCCAACTTTCATTTTCCTTTCCTAATAAACATTTCCCCTTCCAATCTCATTTAAAACATATATGTTGTTTGGGGTTCTTCTATCTGTAGCCACAAATTTTCCTGATCCTTCTTTTCTTATCTCACATTTTTCTGAGTCAAACAAAAGTGTGTTTCCTTGATGACACATTTGACTGACACTTATAATATTGTTCTTCATATCTTCGACTAATAGAACATTTTTTGCCTTGGCATCTTTGCTTCCAAGCTTGATTGTGCCTCTACCTATTATTATGGATGAGTTATCATTTCCAAATGAAATTAATCCATCTCGTTCCTTCTTCAGGGTTAGAAACTTGTTCTTGTCACCTGTCATATGCTTCGAACAATTTCTATCAACATACAACCTGTTAGCGACGGAAGTCACTCCTAGATTTCTTGTAGGAGTAGAGCTCGACGCCCATCAGTTTTATGTCATGGTTGTTTATAGATGGGTGATCGAATGGAAGGAAAATCAAAACAATGCAGTTCTAACTCTGAAACCAGGCCAGATATGCATGAGCAAGTGAGGTCTTGCGTAAACTTCAGACAGTGAGCTGTAGTAAAGGGTGAACAGGTGGAAGATTTATATAAAAGAAAAGCAGAGGCCTATTATAAACGACAAGTTTCTAATAGGCTATAGAAGAAAGCATTTAAACACAAGATCGGCTTACATTCAAATGCAAAAACCAGAGAATACAATAATGTCACAGTAAATCCTTTATCATAACATAGTTGCATGAATTCATGTGAATCAGTCAACCATGAACTCCCCAAGCATAAGATGAAAATTAGATGGAGTAAGAAGAACTGTCTGTCATAAAACAAGAAATATCAAACACAGATGCATAAACTGGAAGCTAGAATAGCTGCTAAAACATAACAGTAGGGAGCTCTCCTCTACCATCGATACTTACAAAATACAAATACCGAGTTTATATACTCAGGAAAATTATCCTCATAGAGGCGTGACTCAGCCACCCAAGGCTGGGTGTCCCTTCAATCAAACTCGTACTGATATATTTCTTTAAATGCCACCTTGACTACGCATGGCTCCTGCAAGGAGGGTAGCTGAGCTATTAAGTGTTCGGGCAGCGTGTGCAGACCTCCCTGTCGAGCTGAAGACTTTGGCATGGCATCTTTGAGAAAACCGATACACAGGACTTCCTCGGGCAGACGGTTTTCCAGACCCTCCATTCCCCTTACTTAATGACTGAAAGGAGGCTTCAACCACCCGCTTGATTTTCATTAACTGCTTCTTCAGGGACTGTCCGAGAAGATATACTCAGGAGCTTCGACACTTCACGTCTCGTGGATGGGAAGGAGCCAGTCCTTACTCTTCAAAGTCAAGATGCACGAAGAGCGATGGAGCCCAATCGCGCACCACGTATCCCTTTTTGATGGATGGCTGAAAATGATTCATGGCGTCCCGGGCCCCAGATTCTATGCTTTCGACATTCGTGAATATGAAAGGGATAACCTTGCTTATCGAAACCGCGATGAGCGATATGCCGAGACGGCTCATTCTGGTGCCACGCGTCCCTCAACTCTAACGGTCCCAGACTCATCCGACGTTGCAGTGGGCCCTAGGTCCTGAATGCTCTCGCTACTTCGCGTATCGGCATATGATGGAGCTGTTTTTTGTGCGTTGGAGTCGCGATGGGCGAGGCGCCGAGATGGCCCTACTTCCTGCCAGGTGTCCCCTCTGGATGGACGGCTGAAAACAATTAGGCGATACTGTGGGCCCGAGTCCTGGATGCTCTCGCTACTTCACATCTCGTGGTGGGAAGAAGCTGGTCCTCGTTCTTCAAAGTCACGAAGGGTGAGGAGGCGATGGAGCCCGATCGTGCGCCATGTACTCCTCTGGGATGGACAACTGAGATCTTTTTTAAATGATATATAAGCACTATCCATTGCGCTAATCCTAGCACAAGTCCACTAACCGCGATTACCTGCTGATTGTTGATCTGCTCTATACATGGATCCTGGCCGTTGACATCATACTTTGCCCGCTCGCTTGATTGGAAGTCAAAAAATGAGATTTTTCCATGCTACGCTCGGGAACTTCTCGTGTAACTTGCAGACCCGAATGCTCTCGAGCCCAAGACAATAATTATCGCTAACATTAGGCTCCATGGGGGATAGAGTCGTCCCTGCGATGCTCTAAGAACTCCTTCTGCAGCTTCAGTGCCTTGCTATTGGGATATGGAGTCACTTATTAAGTCATAAAACATGCAAAAAAGGAAATAAAACAAGAAAACAGGAAAATATTTACAAACAGAGGAGCCGTCTAAGGCTCAAAATAAACACTTTTTCAGAAAATGCCCATTCACTGGGTTGTTGAAAACCTCTTCGCCCTCCAGATCCTGCAACCCGTATGTGTTGTTGGAGAAAATCTCGGAGATTTTGAAGGGGCCGATCCAGAGGGCGTCGAACTTGCTGTGCTTGCCTTTATCCTGTCTGGGTGCATCCCATTTAAATACGAAATCCCAGATTTCGATCTCCCTTTTCCTGACTTTCCTATCAAAAGCCTATTTGATCTTCTGTTGATGACTATAAGTTGCATTCCTCACTTGTTCTCTGATCTGCTGTGCTTCCACTATCTGATGAATTCTTCTGATCATATGATCTGGCTCTCCCTCGTATTCCTGAAAGAGCTTCGCCACCGGTAAGGCGAGCTAAGTAGGGAAAACCGCCTCTGCTCCATAGACTAGTTGAAACGACGAAGTGCCCAGAGACTTCTTCGTGGTGACACGATCGACCCATAGAGAAAATTTCAACTTCGAATCCCAGGCTCTTTTGTTATCCTCTAACAATATTTTGATGATCTTTATCAGGATTTTCTTAGAGGATTCCGCTAAACCATTTCCCTGAGGATAGTAGGGAGTGGAGTGAATTAGCAAGATCTGGAACTGCTCACAGAACTTAATTAGAGGTTCAGATTTGAAAGAAGCAGCATTATCGGTGAAGATCCTGCTGGGACAGCCAAATCGGGCTATGATATCCTCCAGGAAGCTGATAATTACTTTGTGTGATGCGCTTCTGGTGGGGACAACTTCTATCCACTTGGTGAAATAATCGATTGCAGTCAGGATCCATCTGTGCTGACCACTTGAGGGAGGATGAATTTCTCCGATGAAGTCCAACCCCCACTGCTGAAAAAGTGCCGAAGCTACTATGGGTTTTAATGGCAGCAATTTGAGCTGCTGTCTTCCTGAGAACTTTTGGCATTTGATGCAAGCTCTGATCTCCCTGCAAACATCGGGGAATAAGGTGGGCCAGTAATACCCAACTCGGAGTATCTTGTGATCCGTGGTTTTCCAGAAATGATGACATCCACAAAGGCCGCTATGATAATCAAACATAACCTTATGGGCCTTCTATGGGTCCAGGCATCTCAGAAATACCCCTAGAGGGTCTCTCCAGTAGAATATTTGGTCGATGAGGCAATACCTGACTGCCTTGAGATTTAAAGCTCTTGCTTTACTTTTTCCCATCCCATTGGGGGGCTTCAATTCTTGCAGAAAATATAGAATGTCATGATACTAGGCACATTCTGCCAGTGATAAGCCATATTGAGAACGTCGGCTGGGCGATTCAGCTTGCTAAGATCCTGGGCGAGTATTGATGAAACTAACTCCCAAGGCTTTGCAGTTAGATTCAGCCAGTAGCTTGGCTAAACCTTGCCCCTTAACCAACTTGGTGGGTTTTATCTCCACGTCAAATTCTAGAATTATTGCGATCCATCGGCCTCTTTTCCCATCTACGTCGGGCTGCACAAGGATGTCCTTCACAGAAGCTGAAGGAATGTATGCTGTTACTTTTGAATGCAAGACATAGACTCTGAAAGATTTAAGAGATTTCACTAAGGCATAGGCCTTTTTCTCCATGATTTCATACCTACTCTCTGTGTCTCTTAATGCCCTGCTGAAGAAGGCGATGGGCTGCTCACGCCCTTCCTCATTTTTCTGCAATAATACCGCCGCCACTGTATCAAAAGAAGCAAAGGAGAAAATCAGGAAATCCTTGGAATAATCAGGGCTGATTAGCACAGGTGCCTCAGTCAATTCCCTTTTTATTCGATCAAAAGATGCCCGGGGCTCAGCGGTCCATCTCACTTCATTTCCCTTCCTGAGCATGGCCATGATGTGCTTTACTAGCTCAGCGAAATTTGAGACGAACCTCCTCAGGAAGTTAACCTTTCCTAGAAATGCCTGGACCTCTTTTTTAGACCTGGGAAGTGGCAAGGCCTGAATTGCCTCCACTCTGCTGTGATCAATTCTCACTCCCTCTGCCGATACTATATGTCCCAATAACTTCCCTTCCTGCATAGAAAACAAGGACTTCTTGGGATTCAGGGATAGACCAAATCTCCAGCACTTCGAGAAAACTCTCCTTAAGTGGCAGTGGTGCTCCTTATCAGACCTGGAGAAGACCATGATGTCGTCTAGGTAGATCACTACAAACTGGTCCTTTTCTCCAATGAAGGCTATATCCATGGCTCGCTGAAATGTTGCTCCTGCATTCATTAGTCCGAATGGCATTTTGGCATACATGAATGTGCCCCAAGGAGTGGTGAAGGCTGTCTTCTCTCTATCCTCATGCATGACCGATATTTGATTATAGCTGAAAAACCCATCGATCATGGATATCTTGGATGCACCGGTTACCCTCTGCAATATATGTTCCATCTTAGGTAGGGGGTAATTTTCTTTCTTTGAGCTTTTGTTGAGATTCCTGAAATCAACACAGAGTCTGATTTCTCCGCTTTTCTTCCTTACTGGGACCAAGTTGGCCACCCACTCAGAATATCTCAAGGGGACAATGATTCGTGCGTCCAACAACTTTTTAACTTCCTTCTCCATGATGGGAAGCAACATGGGATTTATTTGTCTTAGCTTCTGCCTAAATGGCCTAGCCTCTTCTTTCAATGGGATCTTGTGTTCAAAGACAGATGTGTTGTATGTCTTGAGGTCTTCGTATGTCCATGCAAACACATCGATGAACTCTCTCAATAACTTCGTGTACTTGGCCCTCTGTTCACTGTTCAGGCTGCTCGATAATCTGATAAACTTGGGCTCTTCCTGTGTGCCAATGTTGCATTCGACTGTATTAGCATCTTCATTCGAGACCTTTCCCTTTACTGCCACATCGTTCCCATCGAACAGTCTCTCTAAAGGGACTAGTCCTCTCGGAATGTGATTGCTGGGAAGTTGAATGATTTGATGATTAGCGATTTTGTTTAAAAACATCTCAGGGTGAGGGTCGCCTTCCAGGTCGGGATCCTGGTCAATGTGCAACGCAGAAAATTCATCCACGGATTGGAGAAACCTTTTGAGTTCCGAATCATCCTCTAACACCTTCCAATGCTTGACATTGTCCGGCACCGAGGGCCTATATCTTATATCAACATCATTTTTTACCATAGGCGGCAGAGGAAGATTGAGCACACTAGCTGAGACAACTAAAGAATCGGCCAAAGTATTTTCTCCCCTCGGAATGAAAGAAATGTTAAAAGCCAAGAAGAAACTATCAATAAGGTCCCATACTTCATTCCGATAATTTCTAAGCCAGGGATTATTGGCACGATAAGCATTCCTTACCTGCTGGATAATCAACTCAGCGTCTCCGAATATTGCTATCTCTTTAATTCCCATTTCTTTTGCATCTCTCATACCCAGAACAAGTGCTTCATATTCTGCCACATTGTTGGTGGCTTCGAATTCCAGCTTGTATGACAGGGACACGGCTTCTTGACAAGGTGATATGAAAACCACTCCAGTGCCAGCACCTTCGATAGAATAATCTCCGTCAAAAAACATCTTCCACACGTAGGGGCTTTGAGGGGAAATTGGATGATCAAGGCTGGGATGTTTTCTGATTTGGAAAGATCTTTCAGGGGCATCGGTAAGATGCAACAAACTAGACCCCAAGTCGGTGTCAAGTGCAAAGATGGGGTGATTGGTGGGGTCTGCTTCATCACTGACAATATRGGCTAGCTAGGCTTCTCTGTATAACCTTCTTTGTTCCCCTCTGAAGATTGGAATGGTAGCGTATGTGAGATCCATCTGTAGTGTCCCTCCAAGCTTTTTTATCCACGATCTAGACAACAACATACCGAATTTGGGGGGGACGTCAGCTACCACAATATCCATGACCACACTTTTCATGGGCAGCTGAAACAGGGAAACCACCAGGTCTTTGATGACTCCTAGGCACTGCACTCTCCTTGAGTCGAAGGAATATAAATCATGATAAGTTCTTGTCACCTCCAGTCCCAATTCTTCCATGACTATCTTTGGCATAAGGTTATGGGAAGCCCCTGAATCCATGAGGCAGTTATGCAGTACTTTATCATGTATGTTCAGGGATGTGTAGAAGGGGGGGGATGAGTCATCTCTGTCTTCTACCATGAGACCTAGGATGATGGCTGGCTTCTCATCTTGAAGGTTTACTGAGTCAGAGGGGGGCTGGGGGGACTCGGATTGTAGCAGCTTGGAGAGGGATCTTTTAAAATCTTTGTTTTTAACTAGCTTTGAGAGGGGGACGGGGATCCTGATCTTTTGAATTTCATGTTCAAAATTAAAGGATGGAATGGGCTTAGGAACTTCCCTTACCTCGGTGACGAGTTCTTTGACTACTGGCAAAGCGCTTTGAGCTCTTCTATCTTTAGTAGTGGCTACTGTGGATCTAATAGGCCTTTCTGCTATGAGGGGCTGGTCTGAGCTGTCAAAGTCTCCTTCTTTCCTTCTCGATCTAAGATTATATCTGTTAGAAGTGTGACCGGCCCTTTGTTCTTTCCCCAACTCATGAATTTGAGCACTCATCAGTGATTCTTCATATGCGGACTGCGTCAAATGAGGAAAAGGGGGAGCTTCTTCAATACAGTGAATTTCGGGGCCAAACTCGTCTATCTCCTCTCTTTCCTCAGGATCAACTAGGTTGTTTTGGATGGGGGTTTGAACCCTTTGATCTTCTCTATCCTTTCTCCTCTGTTCCCTTGAGAGGACCTGAGGTATATTTTTAGCAGGTCGTCTAAAACCTCTATTATCAGTGTTTAAGGGATTTCTGTACATGGGCTTCCCCTCCAATTCCCACCTTTCTATCTTGGCAGCAAGCGATTTTATTGCTCTAGATGTCTCATCTATCTGATAGGGCAAGGGAGAGGAACTGGATGAGGAAGTATCAGGCCTGTTCTTGGACGTATTTCTATCACCGACGTTCCTGAGTCGGTTGACAACCAATATGTTGGATTCTACCTCCACGGCTGCATCTTGCATGTGCGCCAGCATAGCAGCTCTTCTCTCCCTTAGCAGTAGGCAGAAATCAGGATCGAAGGCGCTGGAGTAAGTGATCTTTGCAGAGGCTTCGGAGGGTTTTATCTCAGCAGGAATTTTGTTGTACATTTTATTAAATCTCTTGGAGAAGTCAGAAACAGACTCTCCTTCCTTTCTCTTCAACGACCCAAACTTTGTCATGTAATACATGAAGTCTTTTTTATCTCTCCACTATCTCAAAAAGGCATTATCTAAAGCTCTGATCCCATCAATAGATCCAAGAGGTAGGGCCTTGAACCATTTTCTAGCCTCTCCTTGGAGACTATGGAAAAAAATCCTCATCCATACGTCTGTGTGCATGATAACATTATCATTCACGAAAGTGTAAAAAGATGCTAGGTGCTCTTCTGCAGCTGTTTCCCCCTCGCCTGTAAACTTGGGCAGTTGTTTAAGGTACCTGTCTGCTGGGAGGTTATTGAGAGGCTGTGGTAGCACGAGGGGAGAGTACCTAGCGGTTATGATGACCTCTATTTCGGTCATAGGGGGGTTAGCACCAGCCATAGGAATATTAGGTGGAGGAGAACTTGGAGGAGAAGGAGTTCGCGAAGGGGATGCGGGAAATGAGTCTCGAAGTGGAGTGGGAAACAAGAGAGGATTTAAGGAGAAAGCTTATGAGATCAAGTCGGCAGGTGCTCCTCCTTGTGCAGGAGTGGGGAAATCTTCTGTGGTCATGGGTCTACACCAAGGTACAGCTTCAGAGGAGAGGGGAGTGACAAGGATTTCTCCCTCCAATCCCAGACCAGGAGGGGAAAACTCAGCAGGAACACTCCCAAAATTTAGGAAACAGGAAAATTTTGAAGGAGGTCTATTAAGAAACTGAGGAGGAGAAAACAGAGTTCTTACAGAAGGAGATGGCGGATTACCTGTTTCAATGGTGAAAGCTGCTTTTTCAAGGACTTTTCCTTTCCCACAAACTACCTCCTGATCAGCTCCAGGTGTAGCCAGAGGCAGCTGAGGATTGGACCGCGTGTGTTTGCCTTTGAAAGCCACAATGGATGCGGAAAGTTCGCCCCAACGGAGTCGTCATAATGGAGTCGCCAGGTGCACAGTAGAAATCTTCAAGAAGGCTCTGATGTCTGATGCACCTTCAGAACCAGAGGCTCAATGTCGTTCAAACTTGGGGAAAATTTTCAACTTCGTCCACGGCAACGGCGCTAGAAATGTTAGCGACGGAAGTCACTCCTGGATTGCTTGCAGGATCAGAGCCCGATGCCCATCAATTTTATGTTACGGTTGTTTATAGATGGGTGATCGAATGGAAGGAAACTCAAAACAATGCGGTTCTAACTCTGAAACTAGGCCAGATATGCATGAGCAAGTGAGGTCTTGCGTAAAATTCAGACAGTGAGATGTAGTAAAGGGTGAACAGGTGGAAGATTTATATAAAAGAAAAGCAGAGGCCTGTTATAAATGACAAGTTTCTAACATGCTGTAGAAGAAAGCATTTAAAGACAAGATCAACTTACATTCAAATGCAAAAACCAGAGAATACAATAATGTCACAGTAAATCATTTATCATAACATAGTTGCATGAATTCATGTGAATCATTCAACCACGAACTCCCCAAGTATAAGATGAAAATCAGATGGAGTAAGAAGAACTGTCTGTCATAAAACAAGAAATCTCAAACACAGATGCATAAACTGAAAGCTAGAATAGCTGCTAAAACATAATAGTAGGGAGCTCTCCTCTACCATCGATACTTACAAAATACAAAGACTGAGTTTATATACTCAGGAAAATTCTCCTCACAGAGGCGTGACTCAGTCACCCAAGGCTGGGTGTCCCTTCAATCAAACTCGTACTGATATCTTTCTTTAAATTCCACCTTGACTACGCATGGCTCCTGCAAGGAGGGTAGCTGAGCTATTAAGTGTTTGGGTAGCGTGTGCAGACCTCCCTATCGAGCTAAAGACTTTGGCATGGCTTCTTTGAGAAAACCGATACACAGGACTTCCTCGGGCAGATGGTTTTCCAGACCCTCCATTCCCCTTACTTAATGACTGAAAGGAGGCTTCAACCACCCGCTTGATTTTCATTAACTGCTTCTTCAGGGAGTGTCCGAGACGATATGCTCAGGAGCTTTGGCACTTCGTGTCTCATGTATGGGAAGGAGCCAGTCCTTACTCTTCAAAGTCGAGATGTGCGAAGAGCGATGGAGCCCAATCGCGCACCACGTATCCCTTTTTGATGGATGGATGAAAATGCTTCATGGCGTTGCGGGCCCCAACTTCTATGCTTTTGGCGTTCGTGAATATGAAAGGGCTAACCTTTCTTATTGAAATCACGATGAGCGATATGCCGAGACGACTCATTCTGGTGCCACACGTCCCTCAACTCTAACGGTCCCAGACTCATCCGACGTTGCAGTGGGCCCCAGGTCCTGAATGCTCTTGCTACTTCGTGTATCGGCATATGATGGAGCTTTTTTTTGTGTGTTGGAGTCACGATGGGCGAGGCGCCGAGATGGCCCTACTTGCTGCCAGGTGTCGCCTCTAGATGGATGGCTGAAAACACTTAGGCGATACTGTGGGCCCGAGTCCTGGATGCTCTCGCTACTTCGCGTCTCGTGGTGGGAGGAAGCTGATCCTCGTTCTTCAATGTCACGAAGGGCGAGGAGGCAATGGAGCTCGATCATGCGCCACGTACTCCTCTAGGATGGATGGCTGAGATATTTTTTAAATGATATATAAGCGCTATCCATTGCGCTAATCCTGGCACAACTCCGCTAACCGCGATTACCTGTCGATTGTTGATCTGCTCTATACATGGATCATGGCCGTTGACGTCATACTTTGCCCACTCGCTTGATTGGAAGTCAAAAAATGAGATTTTTCCATGCTACGCTCGGGCGCTTCTCGTGTAACTTGCAGACCCGAATTCTCTCGAGCCCAAGACAATAATTATTGCTAACACAACCCACTTTTCTTGCATTGCGCTTGTAGAGAAAGCGAGAATTCTTCAGTACTGAATTGATCCTGATTTCTTTTCCATATCCTTTGTAGTTCCTATTTATGACTATTGATATTCTTCTTTGGTTCCTTTGGAGGAGCAATCATTTTACAATATTTGGCCACGTGTCCAAAATTGTTGCACTTGTATCACTCTATTTCATTACTCAGTGAACCAAAACTGTTGTGATTTTTGTTTTGTTCTTCATGCGACTTTATGAGATAATTGTTGTTTGAATAGCCTTCATAGTTGCTTCTATTCTTGGCATAGGATCTATAGTTTGAAACTTTGTGACCAAAATGTTACAAGAATAGAATAAACCAAGAAAAATAGTTTGATACCTAGATGTAGGGGATATTCTGAATGGTGTTGCTTTTATGAAGCCTTCTTCTTCTTGAAATGTTGTTGATTGATGGTTCTATGTTCTCAATCTTCTAGGTGGTCCAGTTCCTCTGTGTTTTTATTATTGATTACCTCTGACTATTTCTGCATAGGTGCTTTATTTTTCTTCCTGTTCTGCCATCTTGGAGCTCAAACCTTTTTCGATATGCATTTGGTTTTATCCTAGCCCGGACTTGTCATAGTATGGACTTTGGCTGCTGATGATCTCATCCAATATTTTGGTGCTATTCTACTACATATCTTTCTTCTGAATATCTTTTCTTAAGATGACTATTTCTGCTTCCAAGCTTTCAATAATCTTCTTCTTATCTTCCAACTAATTTCTGAGTGTTTCTTCAATCCTTCTGTCCTCTTCTACCTAGATTTTTAACTTCGTGATTATCTGATCAATACATTCTGAGTTCAAATTTTGAGATCCTTATTTCTTCTTTAACTCTTCTTTGAGTGACTTTATTTTCTTTCTTTCTTTCCCTAGTTCTTCTAAGGAACTAATTAATTATGCTCTAATATCAAATTCACCTTCTTCTTCAGAATCTTCTTCATCATATTCTACTTCCATGAAGAGTACTCTTTCTGAATCATTGTCACTATCATCATCTTCGTTCGATGAAGAGTTGTCTTCATTTGAGTAGAAACGTTTCTTGAGGGATTTATTTTTGTTTGTCTCCCTTTTGATTTTTATTTTTCTTCTTAGGATCTTCTTCTTCATCGATACCTTTATTCTTATCATAAGGACATTTACAAGCAAAATGACCAATACCATCACAATTAAAACATTTCAATGGAAGCATACCTTTGTACATGCTGGTTCATGTTTTTAACTTTCCGTTGACGTTTGAATATGTTAGAACTAAAACGAAAAGCTCACGAGGATATGGATCCTCCTGCGTTTTAGAGAGGTGGTACTTTTCTTTGTCATCTAAGGATTTCTCATTCTTATTCTTGAACAATATTTTTACAAGATATTTCTAACTCTTCTCGAGTCCGAGCTGTTGTTATTGTAAAATTATATAAATGATGCATAATACTTTTCTAGTTTCCCAATCCAATTTCTAGTTGAGGCTGATTAGGTTGAGGAAAAGTCATGAAAAATTTGTGGTCTAAAAACCAATCTTTAAAATTGAGTCCCTAGTGGAGTCGCCAAAAATGTTGACGTTTGAATCTGTTAAAACCAAAATGGAAATATCACGAGGATATGAATCCTCCTACATTTAAGGTTGTACTCCTCTTTGGCTGATGATCTTCGTTGAAATTTCAAATCAAGAATAATATAGGACTATGTCAAATAACATGAGTCCAAGTATTCAATGCTCAAGAAAATTCAAATGCTAAAAAATAAATATATGTATATAAAGAAAGTGGTTCCTGAGAAGTGGACCAAGATCTTCAAACATCCCACATGGCAGAAAATAAAAATGCAAATATCCTCACATCCATAGTAGTTTAATAAAGATCTGATCACATTCAACATAAAAAAATAAATGGTCTATCACATGAGAGAAATTTGAAAGAGTAGTACTTATAAAAATCATTTTTTGTTGTTGTTGTTGATTGACTTCAAATATTTTATATTCAAAACTCAGAATTATAAAATATAGTCAGAATCAATCCTGAATTAGTTCTCTGGGATTTATCAAAATGGTAATGTCTATTACAATGATTGAAATTAAATGTGTTCATCCATAAAGCACTAGGATTGGTTCTCCTGTAGACCATAAATAAATATTTACAAGAAAATTTTTAAAGAAAGAAGGGGCATAGTGGAACACGAGCAACATGATCTAGAAAGAAGACAAGAAGAAGCTATCAGAATTTGGTTATGCTTTTCTAATGAAAGAATACATATAACTGAATGAAAATATGATAAAGAGGGAATATGTGATTCAATGTAGACTTACTATTATGGAATCTCTCTCTCTACTTGCTTGTTGTTGTGCCTTTTATACTTTTGCTCGTTTTTGTACCTTTTATACTTTTGCTCATTGTGGTTATGTGGATACTTGTAACTGATTCCGTTGGTATTTTAGAAATCTTAGCAATAAGTTTTTTTAACCACTCTTCAATACAATCTCTTAATGAAGAAACGATCACTTCTTGTTTCACCTTGATATTAAACAATTCGTCCTCGATTTATTTATAGTCGATAGATAAATTTTGCAATGTATTTTCAATATCTTCATTTTTATTAGTATATTCAACAAGCCAACTATCAATGTCATCATATGTGAACTCAACTATTCTATCAAATTTTCCAGTTGATGCTTTCTTTAGGCCTTCGATTTGTTCTTCACACTATTGTCGGGTCATGAGCATTGAACTTGATATTAGCTTTGGGTATGAAAATTTGATGGTGCTATCAAAAATATCCAGGCCAACAATATTTGAATATGCTTCCATCCTTTTTCGTGACTCATCATTTAATTGACTCAATAATCCCATTAATGTATTAACTCTTTCGATCCAACATGCCTTTAATTTCTTCACATGACTTTGGGAGGGAAAAAATTCCTATTTTCTTCTTTGGTCCATCATCGTCGAGACCTTTTCTATGAACATTGCAACTCCATCTGTGCAAAATCCTTCATCATTTTTTAAATATGCATTCAAATATTCTTTAGTATTCTGGACTCTGAGGCCAAGAGAGGCAAATCTTTTTCCAAGTCCCATAATACTAAAATTAATGACATACTTTTATTTGTATTTTCCTCGATGAAATTTTGAGTGTCCACAATCAAACTTGATATTCCTTTAATTCTTGAACATGACTCCCTAATTTCTTGAAGACTTTTGTCAAGCCAAACCATGGTAACTGGAGTAGCCAAAATAGGTGGAGGCATGAGGGTTTCTTCCAATTCCTTAACTCTTTCCTTTAGACAAACATTTTCTTCTTCCATATTATCTATTGAGAAGTCCAATGGGTCTTGCTTGACCTTGTGAATTGAATACAATTTTGATGGTAACATTTTTCAGGTGTCAATGGTAGACCATGATTTCCCCCTCTTACTCTTTGAGGTCCTTTCAAAAACCATTTTCTTTGTATATTTGTCAAATGGGGCACTCTGTACGACAAATATTTCTTCATTAGAAAATATTTAATCCTAGACAACTATTGTAGAAACATGTTGTACATTTTCATGAGTAGGTTCATCTTCGTTTGGGAAGCGGATATTCTTGATATCAACATACAGGTCCATATTATCCAACAAGATATCATTTTCAGGTGCTTATATCTCTCCTCCATCTTGCTGATAATTGGTTCTTTTCTTTTTAACTTTTATATTATGGAAATGAAAATCAATGAATGGGAAACATACTTAGGGAAAATAGGGAAAATACAAGTGCATAATAATAAAAATGAGGAAGAAGTTACAAGGTTAAAAAAATCGTTACAAATTTTCCACTTGTTCATATTCCTCTGAATCATCGTTGTAGATGCAATCTGGCTTTGAATTTTTCTTGTTTTTCTTCTTTGTATTCTTGGATTCTTTGAACGTTGCATCCTTCATAACTGGATTCTCTTGTTGTATCCTCATTTCATAAGCTATGGATATTTCATGTAGCTTGTCCATGCTCAAACTGTCAAGATCTATTCTTTCTTCCAGGGCTGATATCTTAGGATCAAATATCATAGGTAGAGATCTTAGAACCTTTTGAATGACCACTAATTCATCAACTTCTTCTCCTAGTCCTCTAATAGTGCTCATTGTTTTGTCAATTCGTAGAAATCAGGCTGCAATGTCTTCATCTTCCTTCATATTCAATTGCTCAAACTTATCTCTAAGGGTTTGAAGCTTAGCTCCCTTGACTTTGGTATCTCCTTTGTAAATATTTTGAAGTTTATCCCAAACATCCTTTGCAGGATCACAATGCATAACTTTGACAAATGCTGAATCATCTAGACTGCTTAGAATGATGCCTTTAGCCTTTTATCTGTTTTCGCTGAGTTTCTTTCCATCTTTGTCAGTTGGGGGATTGGCTGGTGCTGCATATCCATCTATTACTGATTTCCATGTAAATGTGTTGAACCTACACATAAGATATCTAGCTAGAAAATACTACACACATTTGCAGACAGAAATTGAGAAAGAAGAAGGAGAGAAAGAATAGAAGAATTCTCATTAACTGTTGTGAATAATGAATAATTTACACATGATATACTCCGTATAACTCAACCAATGCACACTGGAGGAGAACCAATGCACCATAGTGGTGGTATAGAGTGATCTGGACACACACCAACAATTACGAGAGTGAACTGCCACCTAACTAGTCTCTCAGGAAGTTACGGGAGTGAACTACCACCTAGCTGAGTTAACTAGTCAACTAGTCTTCAACTAACTGACTGAACATAGAGTAGTGAGGAGTATATCAAGGAATCAAGGGTAATGTGCTAGTATGGTGATGATCCCAAGGAAAGTGCGCATTATCATGGTGATGATCCCAATGATGCATGGTGACAAAACCAATGCAACATCTAAACTCAACTCAACTAGTCAAACTGAAGTGTCAACTGAGAGAGAATATTATCTAGGTGGAATACTCTCCCCTAAAATATAAGAGACTAGATAATGAATAATTGTGACTAATAAAAAAGGAAAAAAATTAGGAAAAAGAAATCCTAGGTGTGTGTTGAAGTAACTCCAACACCTCCCTTGAACTTCACTATGGTGAAAATAAAGAATGGGTCTCGGAAACGAGACCATGTTAGGTACCCAAATACAAAAGATACACTGAAATAAAGTGAGGAATGAGGGAAAACCTCATGGTAAACCCCCCCCTCAAGGTACAATGTATGTAAAATAAGAACTACAGTTGCTAGGCAACTATGTCCTTCACTCTAAGATGACTTAGAATAGAATGGAACTTCTGCTCAGTGAAGATCTTGGTGAAGATGTCTGCCGTCTGTTCTGATGAAGGAAAAAACTGTAGGTTGATGATCCCCTAGTGTACTAAGTCCCAAATGTAGTTCATGTGGATCTCGATGTGCTTCGTCTGCTGCCTCTGAACTAGATCTCTGCAGAAATTCAGAGTGTTCTGGTTGTCACACCAAATGATGATCGACCGATGAAACTGAATTCCCAACTCAGTGATAAAATGTTGTAGCCACATAGCTTGAATGGTTATGTTAACTACCCCTTTGTACTCTACCTCAGCTGAAGATAGAGAAATGGCATCTTGATTCTTGCTCGACCAACAGATAGGCCTAGAACCAAGACTGAGTGAGTAGACATATGTGGACTTGCGATCCGTGCTATCACCATCACAGTCAGAATCAGTAAAATCGATGAGATATAATGTAGAGTCTATTTCATAATGAATTCCAAAGGTGATGGTTCCCTGTATGTATCAAAGGATACACTTTGCAGCCTTCGAATTTAGCTCATGCGGCTCGTAAATGAACCTGGAAACTATGCCAACTGCATAGGAGAGGTCTAGTATGGAGTGTGTGAGATACATCAAGCTCCCCACTAAGTGTATGTATAGTGTTTTTTCAACCATTGGAGTCTCCCCACCATCCTCAAGTTTGACTCCTGATAGGAAAGGAGTCGGAACGGACTTGCAATCTGTCATGTGAAATCTCTCAAGGAGATCTTGTGCATACTTGGCCTGAGACAGTTTGATGCCTAATGAATCATGATTGGTCTTGAGTCCAAGGAAGAATTGTAGTGGACCCATGTTCATAATTAAAAAATTGTCATGTAGAATTGTCTTGACTGCAACAATCATTGAAGTCAAGCTACCGATGATCAACAAATCTTCAACATACAAAACTAAGAGTAGAAGTGAATCAACTGTCCTGAGCATGTAGACATTCAGGTCTTATTTACAATGTACAAAGTTCTGTGACAACATGTAGGATTCCATCTTGGCATACCATGCCCTCAGAGCCTGCTTGAGGCGATAAGGGGACTTATTCAGTCGACAAACCAAAGATGAGTCATGTATAAATTCCCAGGGCTACACCATATATATCTCCTCAGAGAGATCAATGTGAAGAAATGCATTCTTCACGTCCATCTGATGGACTTCCCATCCCTTGGCTACCGTAATGGAAAGTGCTAATCGTATGGAATCCATATTCGCTATTGGAGCGAAGGTCTCATCATAGTCAATACCATACACTCGCTGAAAGAATTTGGAAACAAATCTGACTTTGAATTTGCTAATCTATCCATCCGCTACGCTCTTGGACCTTGTTGGCCCTCGACCAAGTTTTGAGGAAACTTTGGTCAGATTTGGCCGACTTTTGGAATTCAACACGTTGGTCGAAGAAGGTTCGCCTAGGCGGAGCTGAGATCGTGGATCTCACCCATTTTTGAGGGTTGTGGACCCAATAAAGAGTCCTCTAGGGTTTTGTAATGGGTTTATGGGATGTCGGCCCATGGGGTTTTCCCATGTTTAGGCCTTATTGTAAGGGTTTGTAGTGTATAAATAAAGAAGAATGTATTGCATAAGTAGTGAGGAAAAGTGAATGTAGTTCTGTGTGAACGGAGTGGCTTTGTGCAAAGGAATGTATGTGCGTTGAGTCTTTGTGCTTGACTATGATTTTGTAGAAGGTGCAAATGATGTGATAGAGGGTTTGGCTCTGTGCATTTGACCTAGTTTGGGAAGGAGGATCTAGTGCTTAGTGCGCAGATCTCCTATCTAGTGCAGAGCTTGAATCAGTGGCTTAGTGCACAAGAATGACTGAATGTAATATCTTGGCGAATAATAAAGAGGTGAAGTGGTTTGTGGACGTAGTCCCACCCTAGGGTGAACCACGCATATCTGGTGTCTCATGGTTTCCTTGGTGCTGTGTTATTTCTGTTATGAATCTTCTTAGTGCTTTGATTATGATGTATAATAGATATATCTTTTGTTTCTTAAGTGATTTAATTGTGTTAAGGGTAAATGAATGTTAGATTTAACTTGTAATGCTAAGTGCTAAGTGCTCAGGGTATATAATCAGTTGTTTCTACTGCGTCGATCTATCTTTGATTATGCTTTGTGATGTTAAGAAACTAATGCATGCTACCTTCTAAGAGTTAATATAATATTCTACGAAGTTCTTTTATCACAGATCTATGTCCCAGCCTGGTTACAGACACCTGCATCCTATAACCCCCCCTGCTTCTACCTTGGGTGATATTTCAATTGCTTCGCAGGTGTTGCTGAAAGGACTGGTAGTAGGGGTTTGGTTGGTGCACTGTTAAGATTTGAACCCTGGGTATTCCCCTGTGCCAACAAATGGTTTCATTGCCAGGACCTGAAACTGTGATTGCTGGGAACTGAAGTAAATAAAAATAGAAGCTCTGTGCGTAGGTCTATTGTTGAAGTGCGTAGTACTCTAATTGACCTGCGAAGCTTCATGCTAATAAAGTAAGAAGATATGAAGAAAAGGGGTAAGATCCTAAAAGAAGTAATCTTTCTGCTTTGGTAAGAGAAAGATAAGTGAACATTTTTGTTTTGAAAGCATGAATTTAAGTATGTTTAATAGATTCCTAAAGAGAAAGGATCAGAGGAAGTTCATACTACATTATTACAGTTGAAAGAAAAGATGGATGTTCATAAAGATGTCAGTTTACCAGAAATCCTGAAAGAAAAACAACGAATAAGTGCAAGAATAAAAGACTTTGACATAGACTGTGTCTTGGATGAAGAAACACAAGTGAATATTATGACAGATGAAACTTGGGAAGTTTTTGGAAAGCCTGTTGTGGTACCTTCTTTGGGAAGGATAGGCCTCTTTAAAGGTAAGATGATAAATTTATGTGGAAGAATAACTACCACCTATTATTTCTCATGGAATATCGATTGAAGAAGAATTTGAAGTCATTAGGTTTGTTGGGGACAAAGCCCCTTTCCCACTATTGTTAGGTAAGACTTGGATTGAGAAGGATTAGATCAGAAGGAAAGCAGAGGAAGAAGCTACATAAAATAAAAAGCAAGAATTAAGGGATTTCATAGCTAGGAAAATAGACCGACTAATAGAAGAACGAGAGGATAAGTCAAAGAAATAGAGCAAAGTAACAACACATGAGGGACATAATGCAAGAGATTTAGCTATCAAGGTTGAAAGAATAAAAGAAGGCTTGAAGAACCTATCTAGCCAAGAAAGAAGTATTCCCACTCAGGAAATGTTAAGAAAAGGGATATTAACTTCAGAATCTTTGAGGGTACCTCAACCGTGCAAAGCCACTAAGATAAGGGAAGATAAGAATAAAAATGGAAAGATGATTCCAGAAACAATTAAGGAGACTCAGATAACAAGGAAGAAGGAAAAGAAGCTCAATAAAAAGAAGGCTAAGTTAGAAAAGCTACAAGAAGTTACAGAAACCAGATGGAAGACTTCACAGACTGGAACCTCAAAGGAGGTAGGTTTGCAGTATTTGAACCTCACTGGAACAACAGGTCCACACATATTTGGACTTCGCCCTGGTGAAGTTATATGATCGTTGGAGGTGCCCCAAACGTTAGAATGAATCTCCATAATGGTTAAAAAATGTAATTATGGGCTTATGGACCACTTTTGGATGTTGATATCGTGCCATAACAGGTAGATTTACATTGATGGAAGCATTTCCTGGCCATTGGAAGATACGTCACGACAGCCCACTTATTTAACTCGTCAGTCGTTGCACTGGGACCACTTTTTGCTACCCATGATTGAGTGACCTAAGTAGAGAATTGTCCAAGTGTCGAACTGTGCTATCTAAAACTAGATCCCACTTGTCCATTTGTCTACGCTGCTTGTCCGTTTGTCTACCTGACCTCTCTGTTAAAATCTAGAATGTTGGGCGAACCTAGGGAGTTGGAGAAGTCTATCAAGGAAGTTCTTAAGAAGCTAATGGCTGATAGACTGATATCTGAAGTTATCCAGGCATCATTGACTAGGGGACTCCAAGCTTCCCCTTCAACTGGACGTCCTTCCACCCACATCAAACTTGGAAAGAAACAACAAAGTAAGCACCATGGTGATCTGGATAACACGAATAAGATCTCATCAATCCTACTTGAATATATTCCACCTCTAGCTGGCACTATTAACCATGAAAGTATCCCTCAATATTTTGAGTACTTCGTGTTCACTGTGTACATTCCAAAAGGAATTTGCATAGTCAGGAGTTAGTTAGGACAGATCCCTCTATTGAAGCACAATGAATTCAACCTAGGAGACCTAAAGAACTATGCCATGTTGGCTCCTCACCACTATTTAATGAAGAAACAAAGAAAGAAACGTCGCCTCGTCTCCCAACCATGGATTAAGGGGTTGGTGCAATCAACCATGTTGAACGTGATCAAGATCCCTCATTTTGGCCACCACCAGGAGGTTAACGCTTGCGTTAAACTCCTTTTGTCGTGTAATTATGGAAAATATCTATGGATCAATAGAAGGATTACTGTATATCTGGGGATGATCCATTGGATCATAGGTCTAAGTGTGAAGAGTCCCGAATGACAACAATTTTATCTAGAGAAGGCCTCAGACCATTCGTTAGCACAACACATCAAAGAATCTTACGGAGAGGGAGAAAAAGGAAAGCGATTTTACAAGGTAGCCTGTATACAGGATGGCGTAGTGTGCATTGCTTTCCAAATATTAGCTGGAAAGCTTGTGAGGAAGAACCACCCCACATAGGTCACCGGGTTCATGGTGGACCTCGCAGGAAAGTGTGTGGAGGGCATGCAGATGAAATGGGTGAACTACCTCATCAATGAATTAGAAAAGCATTGCTGTGAAGCCCAGGACTTGGGATATGAATTCCATTATAGTTGGTTGATCATTTTGATCGCATTTGTCACTTGGAAAATTCATGAAGGAGCCACTTTCCCAGAGATCAAACCTTCATAGCCATTGGTCACTCAGTTTTCCACCCTGTGGTATAACAATGACATGACGAAGTAGTGGTAGTCCAATGCCGTGTTTCTTTGATATTACCAGTAGTTGAAGGTCGCCATCAAATCATTCCCGTGTGTGACACCATGCACCCTGCATCAATACCAACCCATAGAGAAGTTTTGTGTTGATCCCCACTTCATTTACATCACTGCACAAAGAGATGAGCACCACGAAGACTTGTAGTCATACAGATGAAGATATGGAGAAAATAACAAAGGAATGGCAAGAGGAATTTCTTGTACCTGTCGCCGATGCAGAACTATCCGACACTGACACCATAGGAATCCCCATAGTTACACGAGTTGAACATGTTAGACAAACTAGTGGGACGAAGAAGCAGAAAAATAAGGATGAAATTCAACAACATCGAGAGTGACAAAGAGGACAAAACTTCTGAAGATAACGGGTCTGGCTCGCTAGGAGGAGGAGACGACGAAGTAGAAGGACAGGGAGGAGGATATGAAGAAGAATAAGAGCAAGGAGGAGGAAAAGCTACACCACCTGAATATCCCCCTATTGGGAAAGTGACGTCGCACACACCAACAAGCCACAATTGGAAGCCACTCTCACTGATGATGACATCAGTTTGGTCTGTGGTGCTATGGAGGATGCCACTAAAGACATGTTGCAGAGATATGGAGAGAAACAAAAGGAGTTATACAGAAGGATTGAGAAAGAATTGAAGGAAGTGTAGTAGGTTGTTCACTTGGTCCGCACAGTACCTACTGTGCTGTCTACGCCTTCCTCATCACAGATTGCAGAATTGGGGAATGAACCAACCCAAGTGAGAAGGATTGCAGATGCACTAGAAGCTTGGTTCTAGAGAGGTCAGGAAGTGAAGGAGAAGGATACAAAATACTTGCAAAAGGAGAAAGACAAAGTACTAGTAAAATTATGAGCAATGTAGGACAATGTAGCTTCCCATGAAAGTGACAAAGCAGAGCTTCAGGCGAAGTTTCAGGAGGAAACATCCCAGATACAGAGGTAAAAAGAGAAACTGATCACAGAATAGGCCATCGTCAAAGAAGCGATAAGTAAATAATGCCGCTCTGTTCTAGGCTTGGCTTAGGAGGAGAAAGAGTCGGTCTAAGCTCAAGTAGTGAAGCTCGCAGACACCCTCCAACAATTTCAGGCTAGGATAACTGATCTAGAGGCCCAAATAGTACCGAGAACCCAACATGAGGTGCATGACCAAAGGGAGGAGTCTACCAAGAACACAATAGAAATAATAAGATCCCTCGCCTTGAAATGTAAACAATTAAGTGATAAAATCTTCTAGACATATGAACGCCTCACAGAGGATCCAGAGCTAAATAAGCTAGAAGCGCAGTTACAGGAGGTGCAACAACAAGCATTTGCGTTGCAGGCATAGATGAAGCTCCTCAAAACAATGGAAAGGATGAAGTGATCCTAGGAGCAACACATAGTACAACAATAGATCATTTCCCTCCATGGTAATTTAATGGAAGTAATGCAGAATCTACAACCTGTGCAGGATAAAGCTTGCAAGGTGTTTGAGGAGATTGATGGACAAGGCTCACAAGTAGATCAAGTAGTTGTAGTAGTATAACAACACCTGGAACGTCCTGTTACAGATAAAATAGTCCAGGAGCTCACTGAGCAAGAGGATCAGGTGAGGCAACAAGTTGAAGCAGCTCAATTTAAGCTCGAGGCATTCGAAGCAGCATTGTCTAGACCTGAGTGACTCGGGACGAGTCACAGGTGAGTGTTGGGGGCTTGTTGGCCCTCGACCAAGTTTTGAGGAAACTTTGGTCAGATTTGGCGCACTTTTGGACTTCGACACATTGGTCGAAGAAGGAGTGCCCAGGCAGAGCTGAGATCGCAGATCTCACCCATTTTTTAGGGTTATGTGGACCCAGTAAATGGTACTCTAGGGTTTTGTAACGAGTTTATGGGATATTGGCCCATGGGTTTTTCCCATGTTTAGGCCTTATTGAAAGGTTTTGCAGTGTGTAAATAAAGAAGAATGTATTGTTTAAGTAGTGAGGAAAAGTGAATGTAGTTCTATGTCAATGGAGTTACTTTGTGCAAAGGAATGTATGTGCATTGAGGCTTTGTGCTTGACTATGATTTTGTAGAAGGTGAAAATATTGTGATAGAGGGTTTGGCTTTGTTCATTTGACCTAGTTTGGGAAGGAGGATCTAGTGCTTAGTGTGCATATCTCCTGTCTGGTGCGGAGCTCGACTCTCTGGCTTAGTGCACAGGAGTGACTGAATGTAAGATCTTGGCGAATAATAAAGAGGTGAAGTTGTTTGTGGACGTAGGCCCACCTTAGGGTGAACTATGTATATCTGGTGTCTCGTGGTTTTCTTTGTGTTGTGTTATTTATGTTATGAATCTTCTTAGTGCTTTGATTATGATGTATAATAGATAGATATTTTGCTGCTTAAGTGCTTTACTTGTGTTAAGGGTAAATGAATGCTAGATTTAATGTGTAATGCTAAGTGCTAAGTTCTCAGGGTATATAATCAGTCGTTGCTACTGCGTCGAACTATCTTTGATTATGCTCTGCGATGTTAACAAAACTAATGCATGTCACATTCTAAGAATTAATAGAATATTCTGTGAAGTGATTTTATCACAGATCTGTGTCACAGCTTATTTACGGACACCTGCATCTTGTAACCCCCCTGCTTCTACCTCTGGTGAGACTTTTCCTGCTTTGCAGGTGTTTTCGAAAGGGCCGGTAGTGATGGTTTTGTTGGTGAGTTGTTAAGAATTGAACCATGGGTCTGCCTCTGTGCCAACAGTCCTATAGACCCATATTCATATGATAAGTTTTCTCCCATAAGGAAGGGGAACCGGATCTAAAGTCTGGTTCTCGAGGAGGAAGTTGTACTCCTCCTGCATGGCAGATTCCTAAAAGGGATTTCTAGCAGCCTCGCCATAATACTATGGATATGAATACTAAACCAATAAAATATTCTCGGAGGGCAATAGTTTAGTGCCAGTGAGTGCAACATGAGGCTCCTTGAAATCAGATCGAGTCCTCCTAGTATCGATTGTGTTAGTGTCACCATTTTTCTTTTCAATTAGAGTCATTTTTAGTCGATTTATGTCCTGTGTGTCAAAGCATGTGAGGTCAGGTAATGAACAACAAAAGGGTCGAAGTCAAGAAGTGGTTGGCTGGCCCTTAGATTCAGGAAGGGATGTCAGAGTTAAAACATGTGTAAATAGTATGAGTTTGTTCCCAAAGAGTCGGGTCCTGTCAAAAGGGATTTTCTATGTGCCCCAGATCGAGGCAAGTTGTTAATAGAAGTCACATTGGCAAGTGCAACAACCATCATCGACTCATTATGAAGGATGGAAGAATGAAAAATCACAACGTTTGTATCATGTATTCCCTGTAGCCCCTATCAACTGTACTTTACACATGCAGATGTGCTATGGAAAACCTGTAGTTCATTTGGAAACATCTAGTCACCATGAATTCAACGTTCCTTGTCATGATTCCACCTCTTGTCTGCTCTGTTATAAAGTTAAGTCATTCTGCATGCATTCTATTCACAAATCAAACTTATGCACCATGTGTAGTTTTCTCTCGCAAGCCCAAGTTGAGAAGGATCACCGCCTTAGGCCCGTGCCTAATTCATCGCGTGTAGGATAAATATGAGTTGTGCCATGAAAACCTCCCAAATCATAAGGAAGAGTGTGTGAAGCTGCAAAGGTGTTGGGAATGAGCCCTAGAACTTAACGTTGATCAACGAAGAGCCAGAGGTCAGAGAATCCTTCGAACAATTCAGGTGCATGGCCTTTTGAGCGAAAATTCAAGGATTCAATATAAGACTAGTCGAGCAGTTCACTCTCAGTTTCGATGGATCCCGCATGGTGATCTCTGGTGTCATTTTTCAGGTAACCGAGGAGACTGTGTCAACTACAATAGAGATCCCTCCATGTGAAAAGAGATGGTCTAAGGGCATTCCTTTGGACACACATTGCTATGAATATTTCATTAGATGGGATTGTCTGGCATGGAAGGTCGAGGCAGGCATCCCGAGAAGATACTTACAAGAACCTTTCCAAAAACTTCTTAGAATAATTAGAAAATATTTCACCTGTGAAGGGAGGTTCGACATGATACATTCACATCACATTAGATTGTTTATGCACTTCACATGGAGGAGACCATTAAATCTACCCTTTTTCCTCCACCAGAGTCTTTAAGAGATGGCAAGCAACGTGCAAGCCAAAGTGGATAAATAGAAAAGGAATCTATCTCATGTCTCGCTTATTAAATTGTTGATATTTGAAGAGTTAAGATGATTGGGGAGCAAATGGTATTCGTTCCTTCTCACAACAGGCATCCCCAAGGATCCAAAAGGAGATCTCTCTCTATCCATAGAAAGGGTAATACCACACCGTGCAGAGGCTGGAGTGGAACAGACTGTGCAGGAAGAAAATATGTCGGAATCCCTATCCCCCTAGCCACAAATACCCCGAAGAAGGGGCAGGCCAAAGAAGAACAAGGAAATTGGGGAAACTCGAATCCCGAGCGAACCGCACACAAGGTCAGTTGCTGAAGAATTACTTATGCGCGCTATTTGGCTGGAACCTGTCAAAGGTATGAGTCAAGAAAACTGGAGTGGGACAAGGAAGAAAAATATCAAAGGAGCATATGTTCAAAGGCCGTCCCAGCAGTGGAAGCAGGTACAACTCACCATCGTCGAGCTTTACTAGGAAAATAGGGAATTGAGATGAAAGTTAGCCGCAAAGACCCTGGAAGTGTCAGCATCACAAGGCCACGAAGGAAACATGATGTGGCTCAAGAGAAAACTCATAGATGTGCAAGATACAATCATACATCTGCATGAAGCACGAAGGCTGTCAGAAGAAAGGAAAGTGAAGCATCTCATAGAATGTGAAATGACCGAAGCGAAAGTCTGCACAGACCTTGCCAGCGCACAAAAAAAGCATGATTAAACAATTTCATTTTTTGTATTCTAAAATGTAGCGTGGATCTCAACAGTTTTTGGAGAAAGTGTTTCCCTTGGGCAGTTGTTTCATTTTGGAAATGACTGCGACAGTCGGTAGTCACTTGCTACGTACACACCTCATCATATGAGTAGAGGGATGAAATCATAACCATTACAGTGGATGGTGGAAATCCGACAGAGCACTTGATCGCTCTGATATCTTGTTAAAGGGAGGCAACGACACATCACTCTTCCCCATGACAAGAACTTTCTGGTAACCGAACCCCCATGGCAAAGACAAGCGGTCGTGATGCAACCAAACACAATTGGTTTTCGTTTTTGGAAAGAGGTCATATGAAAGGTCATTGAATAGAAGACGACCAATTTCCTAGATTCTAGGGATAGTAGCTAGGGAGCAGGGTAGCCCAAACGACGCCCTTGCTTATATATTTTATCTTTTCAATGTAATCCAGGTTGGTTGGAAAACTAATGTAGACTGTGTCTATTGAATGTAGTTTGAGTTCGATCGAAATTTAATGCAAAAGTCCTAAAGATTTGATGAAAATATTCTAATTGTAGTAGTTGGATGTATTGTTCCCTTTCTTTGTATACGTACTTCTTGTATTCTTTATTCATATCTATTTATGTCTAAATAGGAACGTATTTTGAACCTGGGATTTGCTGTGCAGTGCCCTGGGATTCGTGCCATTTAGACAAACTCTCTTTCCTCTAAGTTAACTTTGAATTCATCCTAAGCAGTGCTTTGAGTTTCTTTATGTGTTTTCCCTCCTTGCCACACACAACAATTTTAACGAAAAATTGTTGCTCGCTTAGCCTTTATCCTCTCAAGATCAATCATCAAGTCATTTATTTCCATCGTTTCCTTGAAATGACTCCATAGCCCGAGGTCTTACTCTCTTGTGCCAATATAACCAAAACTTATTATTCGAAGGTGTTAAATCTAGCCGATAGCTCAAAGCCATATCTTGTACCGAGACAAAATCTCCTGAGAGAGCCCTCTCCAGGTATGAAAGGATAGTTTCGTATCTCAAAGTTGGTTTGTAGGTTGCCTCTATCATTCATTTCTGGCTGAACACATTTTACAGAGAGCTAACATGTTGGATCACCAACGAGATCCCCTACATCCTGAAGAGTTGTCTGTACCCACTTGGGCTTTTGCTCTGTCTTTGCAACCAAATATGGATGATCTGACTCTGCATCTGACTATACTAACTTTGAATCTGAATCATCTGAGTCCTATGAATCAGAAATATCATATGAAGAAGAGTCAGCATGTGCATGATCATCATCTCGGACAAGTGGAAGAATGAAGGTGTCTGCATGTGGTTGATGAGTTACATGCGAGACACTTTCCTCGAATTGGACACTATGCTCAATGATGAGCCAATCCAAGGAAAGATAAATAATCCTATAACCCTTCACACCATCAAGGTATCCAACAAAAATACACTCAGTACTTTGTGGATCAAATGCCTTCATCTTTTCATAGGGAATCCAAGCCCATGCACGTGAACCGAAAATGCGAAAGTGGGTCACTTCCACTTTGAGGCCGCTCCAAGCCTCCTAGGGGGTCTTATCCTTGATAGATCTATGGGGAGATATGTTTTGGATGTATGTTGCACAATTAAATTCTTCAGCCCATAGTCTATGTGGTAGTGACTTTGCATGCAACATGTAAGATGCCATCTCCTTTAGAGATCTATTTTTCTGCTCAACAACTCTGTTTTGATGCGGAGTATAAGGAACTGTGTGCTACAATTGAATCCTTTCCTCATGGAAAGTATCATGGATCTCATGATTGACATAATATCCCCTGTTATCAGTTCATAGGACTTTGATATTCTTTCTGGATTGTGTCTCAACCAGGGCTTTGAAATATTTTAGGTGTTGAAAGACCTCAGATTTTTTCCTGAGAAAGTAGATTCATGTAAAACATGAGAAAGAATAAAAAAAAATGAGAACAAACCTTGCTTTGTTGATGGATGGATGTGGAAAAGGACCCATAACATCATTATGGACTAGATCTAAAGGTGCAGAAGGTCTATGAGAATTTCCTTTGTCGAATTTCTCTTGAGGGTGTTTTCCGAGAACACATCCCTCACATACCCCCTTGGAGAAATGGATGTCTGGTAGACCATCAACCGATATTTGATTTCTAATCTGTTGCATGTATATGAAATTCAAATGTCCAAACTTTTCATGCCATATCCTACTACTTTCAATAGCACGAGTAAGTAGTAAAGAAGAATTAGGTTGAATAAATTTAGAAAAAGTATACAATATAGACTGATGATTTACCTCACCGTTTGAAACCCTGGAGTTGGTTTTCATGTCATAGATTCCCACAGAATTTGGTGTGAATATTAATTTCTTTTTGGTGCTGAAATTCGTCATCTGATACATGAAGATAATATTGATAGAAATTTTGGGAACGTGCAACACATTCTCGAAGCTTCCGTTGCTGAGTTCAATCCTTCCTTTTCCGATGACTTCAACATAAGAGTTTTCCCCCATCAGAATAAGATGAACTTTGCATGAATCCAATGAATAATATACTAATTTTGAGACAACCATGTGATGTGATGCTCCTAAATCTATGATCCCAACATCGGGAGAGGAGTTGATGGCAATCAAGGCATGGTTAGAATTGCCTTGCTTGGGATTTAAATCTACTGGCTTCTTCTTCTTGGCACCCTCGGGGATGCGATCTCCAAGGTTGTTTTTCTGAAGTATTTGAGACATTAGATCTATTTTTTTTTTTCATGCATGCAAATTCTGGACGAAATCCTTTGTGACAGTTTGTTCATTTATCCCCTTTTCTTCTCTTTTACCCTTTGGATCTAGAGGCATCGTTGAAGGGTTTTGTGTACCCTTCCTTCTTCGGATGTGCATGAGTTTTCCTTTTTTCTTTATCTTTATATTTATGATATTTATGGCTTCCATATTGCACAGTGAGTGCATGTGCCTTTGGGCCTTTGATTTTTCCCATGTTGATGAGCTTGGTTTGCTCTTATGTTAGGGATTCGATAAAGTCCTCAAGGGAAGGCATCTTCTAGGTCGCTCCAGAGGCGAATATGACATAATGGAATGTGGATACAAATACAAAGAATTCAAGACCAATTTTGGAGAGAATGGTGAGAACCATTTGCTTCTCCTCCTTAGATTTATCAACCTCGCAAGCTTTGAGTTGCAACAACAAATCCTTGAATTTTGTAAAGAAATATTGGATATTGTCGAAGATTTTTGGATCCAATGTGAGCAGTTCCACCTCCAACATGTGTCCCCTCATCTCATCTTGTTTTCCAAATAGCCCTTCCAAGGTGGTCCATGATTCATTGGGAGTCTTACAGGAAGATATGTGAAAAAGGAGATTGGGAGAAATAAGATTGCAAATCGTTCTGAGTGCTTCATCCATACGATTTAAGTACTTATATTTTTATATGGATGATGTCAGTTTTGTATCTGTATTCAAGGTTAACCTGTAAAATCCTCTGGTTCCAAGATGAATCATTATTCTCTCCTTCCATGCAAAGTAGTTATAAGGTGTACCAATGAATTCTTTTTGGAAATCCATCTTTCTGTTGTCTTCAATATTTTGAACCTGCAAAATATTTTGGTGTATATTTTTCTTAGTAGTCTGTCATCTCTGATACCATTTAAATGTGTTGAAACTACACAAAATAGATCTAGCTATAAAATACTACACACATTTGCAGAGAGAAATTGAGAAAGAAGAAGAAGGAGAGAAAGAATATAAGAATTCTCATTAACCGTTATGAATAATGAATAATTTAGACATGATATACCCTGTATAACTCAACCAATGCACATTGGAGGAGGACCAATGCATCATAGTGGTGGTATAGAGTTTTTCAGACACACACCAACAGTTATGGGAGTGAACTTCCACCTAGTCTAGTCTCTCACTAAGTTACAGGAGTGAACTTCCACTTAGCTGAGTTAACTGACTGAACATAGAGTACTGAGGAGTAGATAAAGGAATCAAGGGTAATGTTCTAGTATGGTGATGATCCCAAGGAAAGTGTACATTATCATGGTGATGATCCCAATGTTGCATGGTGACAAAAGCAATGCAGCATCTAAACTCAACTCAACTAGTCAAACTGAAGTGTCAACTGAAAGAGAATATTCTCCCCTAAAATATAGGAGATTGGATAATGACTAATTATGACTAATAAAAAAGGAAAAACCTTAGGAAAAAGAAATCACAGGTTTATGTTGAAGTAAATCCAACATGCCAAACATCAAATCCATGTTCCTGTAAAAAGGTTTTCATCATTTTATTAAAAAATGCATAGTTCTGTCCATCAAACCTTGGTGCTCCAATATTAGCGTATTCCATGATCTCCTTCCAGTGGTTAAACTATTTCTTGAAAGACATCCTTTGATACCAATTGTTGGAATACTAAGAAGGGGGGTGAATCAATATGAGCACTTTTATATCACTTTTAACCACAACATGTAATCATTAATATTATGAGTGGTATATCATCAATATATCATGATAAATATAAATCAATAGAGCATAATAGACATCCACAAAAATAGAATACACCATAATTTACGTGGAAACCCAAGTGGGATAAAACCACATAATTCTTTTCTGATATATGAAAATAATACATTCATTGGAAGCACCAACTTCCCAATTATCCATCTACAACTGGAAGGAGGCTACGACCCCCTATTTACAGGCTCCAATCTAAAGGAAGCTACAACTCCCTGAATTCTCGGGCTCCAACTAGAAGGAGGATACAACCCACTTATTCTCAGGCTCCAACTCCTTGTGTTCTCCAACACTAATCGAAAGGAGGATACAACCTCCTCTACTTTCCCCGTCTTGCCACATTGAAATATAAGTGTATACCAAACTGTCACTACCACAATTACTTCCACTATGACTGCCATTGTACCATCAACCTGTAACTATCATTGTACCATCAACCTGCAACTGTCACTATACCATCAACCTTTAACCTATCCTATACCTTGCATCAAATGTGTACCAACAAATCATCTACCATAAGATATGCCAAATGTAGATACCATAACATCAATGATTAATAGCTAATCATGTACCATGTATCTATACCATATCATCAATGATAAACAAGAATGTGCCTCAAGCCAATATCACAAATGTGCACCTCTAACAAATAAACATAACATCCATAGACCAAATACCAAGAATATGTCTCAAGCATATATCACCTCAACCATAACATCCCTATGCACAAGAGTCCTCCAATATATGCCTTAAGCATATACCATACCATACATGAATCAAGCCTCAAACAAACACATAGAAAACATACCTTTACTCATGAAATCTGTAGCATACCATCTCAGTCTGTATCCAAAACCTATTGTACCTTCAAACCTTACTACATCCTAAACCTAGTTGTCCTCCTTAGATCTGTCTTTGTCCTATCGGGACCAAGACCTGTTGTCTAGCGGGGCCTCACATGATGAGCCCTAGACAACCCATGGGGGTGCTATTCTACTACATATGTTTCTTCTGAAGATCTTTTCTTAAGATGACTATTTCTGCTTCCATTCTTTCAATCATCTTCTCTTTATCTTCCAACCAATTTCTGAGTGTTTCTTCAATTCTTATGTCCTATTCTACCTAGATTTTTAACTTCGTGATTATCTGCTCGATTTATTCTGAGTTGAAATTTTTAGATCCTTCTTTCTTCTTTAAATCTTCCTTGAGTGACTTTATTTTCTTTCTTTCTTTCCCTAGTTCTTCTAAGGCAATGATTAATTCTTCTCTGAGATAGAATTCACCTTCTTCTTCAGAATATTTAGAATCTTCTTCATCATATTCTACTGCCATGAAGAGTACTCTTTCTAAATCATTGTCACTATAATCATCCTCATCTGATGAAGAGTTATCTTCTTTTGAGTAGAAAATTTTCTTGAAGAATTTTTTTTTGTTCCTTCTCTTGTCTCCCTTTTGATTTTTCTTTTTCTTCTTAGGATTTTTTCATCATCGATACCTTTATTCTTATCATAAGGACATTTACAAGAAAAATGACCCATACCATCACAATTAAAACATTTCAATGGAAGCATACCTTTGTACTTGTCGGTTCCTGTTTTTAACTTGCTGTTGACGTTTGAATATGTTAGAACCAAAATGAAAAGCTCATGAGGATATGGATCCTCCTACGTTTTTACAGAGGTGGTACTTCTCTGTCTTCTAAGGATTTCTTGTTCTTATTATTGAAAAATATTTTTACAAGATCTTTCTAACTCTTCTCGAGTTTGAGCTGTTGTTATTGTAAAATTATATAATTGATGCATAATACTTCTCTGGTTTCCCAATCCGATTTCTATTTGAGGCTGATTAGGTGGAGGCAAAGTCATGAAAATTTTGTGGTCTAAAAACCAAGCTTTAAAATCGAGTCCTCATTGGAGTCGCCAAAAATGTTGATGTTTGAATATGTTATAACCAAAATGGAAATATCACGAGGATATGAATCCTCCTACATTTAAGGTGGTACTCCTCTTTGGCTGATGATCTTCGTTGAAATTTCAAATCAGAATAATATAGGACTATGTCAAATAACATGATTCCAAGTCTTCAATGCTCAAGAAAATTCAAATGCTAAAAAATAAACATATGTATATAAAGAAAGTGGTTCCTGAGAAGTGGACCAAGAACTTCAAACATCACACATGGAAGGAAATAAAAATGCAGATATCCTCACATCCATCGTAGTTTAATAAAGATCTGATCACATTCAACATAAAAAAGGAAATGGTCTATCACATGAGAGAACTTTGAAAGAGTAGTACTTATAAAGATCAATTTTTTTTTGTTGATTGATTGACTTCAAATATTTTATATTCAAAACTCAGAATTACAAAATATAGTGAGAATCAATCCTAAATTAGTTCTCTGGGATTTATCAAAATGGTAATGTCTGTTACAATGATTGAAATTAAATGTGTTCGTCCATAAACCACTAGGATTGGGGCTCCTGTAGACCATAAATAGATATTTACAAAAAGAGTTTTGAATAAAGAAGGGGCATAGTGGAATGCGAGCAACATGATCTAGAAAGAGGACAAGAATAAGTTATCAGAATTTGATTATGCTTTTCTAATGAAAGAATACGTATAACTGAATGAAAATATGATAAAGAGGGAATATGTGATTTAGTGTAGGCTTACTATTATGGACTCTCTCTCTACTTGCTTGTTGTATTGCCTTTTATAATTTTTCTCGTTGTTGTACCTTTTATACTTTTGCTCATTGCGGTTATGTGGATACTTGTAACTGCTTCCGTTGGTATTTCATAAATCTTAGCAATAAACATTTTTAACCACTCTTCAATATAATCCCTTAACGAAGCAACGATCACTTCTTGTTTCACCTTGATATTAAACGATTTGTCCTCGATTTCTTTATAGTCGATAGATAAATTTTGCAACGTGTTTTCAATATCTTCATTTTTATTATTATATTCAACAAGCCAACTGTCAATGTCATCATATGTGAACTCAACTATGCTATCAAATTTTCCAGCCGATGCTTTCTTTAGGCCTTCGATTTGTTCTTCACACTGTTGTTGGGTCATGAGTATTGAACTTGATATTAGCTTTGGGTCTGAAAATTCGATGGTGCTATCGACAATATCCATGCCAACAATATTTGAATATGCTTCCATCCTTTTTTGTGACACATCATTTAATTGACTCAATAATCCCATTAATGTATTAACTCTTTTGATCCAACATGCATTTAATTGCTTCACATGACATTGGGAGGGAAAATATTCCTATTTTCTTCTTTGGTCCATCATCGTTGAGACCTTTTATATGAACATTACAACTCCATCTGTGCAAAATCCTTCATCATATTTTAAATATGAATTCAAATATTCTTTAGTATTCTAGATTCTGAGGCCAAGAGAGGAAAATCGTTTTTCCAAGTCCCATAATTCTAAAATTAATGACATACTTTTCTTTATATATTCCTCGACGAAATTTTGAGTGGCGAAAATCAAAATTGATATTCCTTTAACTCTTGAACTTGACTCCGTAATTTCTTGAAGACTTCTGTCAAGAAAAATCATGGCAACTGGGGTATCCAAAATAGGTGGAGGCATGAGGGTTTCTTCCAATTCCTTAACTCTTTCCTTTAGACGAACATTTTCTTCTTCCATATTAGCTTTTGAGAAGTACAATGCGTCTCCTGTGACCTTATGAATATAATACAATTTTGATGGTAACATTTTTCAGGTGTCAATTGTAGACCATGATTTCCCCCTCTTACTCTTTGAGATCCTTTCAAAAACCATTTTCTTTGTATCTTTGTCAAATGAGGCACTCTGTACAACAAATATTTCTTCATTAGAAAATATTTAATCCTGGACAAATATTGTAGAAACATGTTGTACATTTTCACGAGCAGGTTCGTCTTCGTCTGGGAAGCGGATATTCTTGATATCAACATCCAGGTCTATATTATCCAACAAGATATCATTTTCAGGTGCTTCTAGCTCTCCTCCATCTTGCTGAGAATTGGTTCTTTTCTTTTTAACTTTTATCTTATGGGGGTAATATATGGCAATGAAAATCAATGAAAGGGAAACATACTTAGGGAAAATAGGGAAAATACAAGTGCATAATAATAAAAATGAGGAAGAAGTTACAAGGTTCAACAATTCCTTACAAATTTTCCACTTGTTCATTTTCCTCTGAATCATCACTGCAGCTGCAATATGGCTTTGAATTTTTCTTGTTTTTCTTCTTTGTATTCTTGGATGCTTTGAACATTGCTTCCTTCATAACTGGATTCTCTTGTTCTATCCTCATTTCATAATCTATGGATATTCCATGTAGCTCGTCCATGCTCAAACTGTCAAGATTTGTTCTTTCTTCTAGGGCTGATACCTTAGGATCAAATATCATAGGTAGAGATCTTAGAACCTTTTGAACAACCACTGATTCATCAACTTCTTCTCCTAGTCCTCTAATAGTGTTCATTGTTTCGTCGATTCATAGAAAGTAGGCTGCAATGTCTTCATCTTCCTTCATATTCAATTCCTCAAACTTATCTCTAAGGGTTTGAAGCTTAGCTCCCTTGACTTTGGTATCTACTTTGTAAATATTTTGAAGTTTATCCCAAACATCCTTTGCAGTATTGCAATGCATAACTTTGACAAATGCTGAATCATCCAGACTGCTTAGAATGGTGCCTTTAGCCTTTTATTTATTTTCACTGAGTTTCTTTCCATCTTTGTCAGTTGGGGGATTGGCTAGCGTTGCATATCCATCTACTACTAATTGCCATGTAAATGTGTTGAACCTACACAAAATATATCTAGCTAGAAAATACTACACACATTTGCAGATAGAAATTGAGAAAGAAGAAGAAGGAGAGAAAGAATAGAAGAATTCTCATTAATCGTTATGAATAATGAATAATTTACACATGATATACTCTTTATAACTCAACCAATGCGCATTGGAGGAGAACCAATGCGCCATAGTGGTGGTCTAGAGTGATCTGGACACACACCAACAATTACAGGATTGAACTACCACCTAGTCTAGTTTCTCAGGAAGTTACGGGAGTGAACTACCACCTAGCTGAGTTAACTAGTCAAATAGTCTTCAACTAACTTACTGAACAGAGAGTAGTGAGGATTAGATCAAGGAATCAAGGGTAATACGCCAGTGTGATGATGATCTCAAGGCAAGTGCTCATTATCATGGTGATGATCCCAATGTTGCATGGTGAGAAAACCAATGCAACATCTAAACTCAACTCAACTATTCAAACTGAAATGTCAACTGAAAGAGAATATTATCCAGGTGGAATATTCTCCCCTAAAATATAGGAGACTGGATAATGACTATTTATGACTAATAAACAAGGAAAAAACTTAGGAAAAAGAAATCCTAGGTGTGTGTTGAAGTAACTCCAACACCCCTTTGAACATCATTATGGTAAAAATAAAGAATGGGTCTGACAAGGAGGCCATGTTAGGTACCCAAATACAAAAGATTCACTGAAATCAAGTGAGGAAAGAGGAAAAACCTCATGGGGAAAACCCCCCCTCAAGGTACAATGTTTGTAAAAGAATAACTACAGTTGCTAGGCAACTATGTCCTTCACTCCAAGACGACTTCACAGAGAATGGAACTTTTGCTCAGTGAAGGAATTGGTGAATATGTCTGTCGTTTGTTTTACTGAAGGACAGAACTATAGGTCGATGATCCCCTAGTGTACTAAGTCTCGAATGTAGTTCATGTGGATCTCGATGTGCTTCATTCACTGCCTCTGAACTAGATCTCTATAGAAATTCAGAGTGCTCTGGTTGTCACACCAGATGACAATCGACTGATGAAACTGAATTCCCAACTTAGTGAGAAAATGTTGTAGCCACATAGTCTGAATGGTTATGTTAACTACCACTCTGTACTCTGCCTCAACTAAAGATAGAGAAAATGACATCTTTATTCTTGCTTGACCAACAAATAGGCATGGAACCAAGACTAAGTGAGTAACCAGATGTGGACTTGTGATCAGTGCTATCACCAACCCAGTTAGAATTAGTAAACCCGATGAGATATAATGTAGATTTTGTTGCATAATGAATCCCAAAGGTGATGGTGCCCTTTACGCATCAAAGGATACACTTTGCAGCCTTCCAATGTAGCTCATGCATGAACCTGGAAACTGTGCCAACTGCATAGGGGAGGTCTGGTCTGGAGTGTGTGAGATACACCAAGCTCCCCACAAACTGTCTGTACAGTGTGTTGTCAACTAGTGGAGTCTCCTCACGATCCTCAAGTTTGACTCCTGATAAGAAACGAGTCGGAGCAGACTTTTAGTCTGTCATGTGAAATCTCTGAAGGAGATATTGTGCATACTTGACCTGAGACAGTTTGATGCCTGATGAATCATGACTGATATCAAGTCCAAGGAAGAAGTGTAGCGGACCCATGTCCATCATCAAAAACCTGTTGTTGGGGTCCTATAATCACAGGTAATTTGTTTCTTCAGTTGCCTATTTGGCATTGCCCCCACGATGAAGACATCTGGCTCGGTTGATTCCATTTCCCCCTCCATCCATTTTCGCTCGATCCTTCATCACCCTGCTGCATCCTTCAGTCACCTCCACGCCTTGTCCTTTTATCCCATTGGCCACATCTCACCCACCACTTATCCCTGCATGAATAAACAAGCTTAGGCTAAAATAAAAAAACATCATGTTAATAATAAATGCTAGTGGTATTTTTTAATACTAATTAGCATATAAAGTCAATTTAGTTAAGTTAGTGTAGTTAGATTAACAAAACTGGGTTAGGGTTGTTAATAATAAATAAATAAATAAATAATTAATAATTAATTAAAACCTAGGCTTGTAACTAAATAACAATAATTAATTAAATTAGTAATTAGGTTAATTTAATTAAGATTAACAATTAGGTTAGTGTATTAGAATAAATAATAAATTAAAATTAAACTTGAAACAAAAATCTAAAATAAAACACATACTAAACATTATAAAACAATGAAAAACCATATAAATAATAAATACAAAACAATAATATAAAACATTAATTGAAAAAACAAATTAAAACATGTAAAACAAAAAAGCGCAATAAATAAAACAAAAAAACTCAATAAATAAAACAAAAAAGTTAAAACGTAATAAAACAAAAATTTAAAACTTAATAAATAAAAAAAAAGGTCAAAAAATAAATAAAATAAAAACATAATGTGCATCTTATGCACATATCCCAAAGCAAACAAATCAACGCTCATGCATTAAGTCGGACCCCCTGTGCTTTAAGAGCTTTAACGAGGGGGGGGGGTCTAATTTGGTGGTATTGGGAGGGTTAGGTGTCACCTCCTGGTGAAATAGGACCCCCCCTCCCATTACCACTTACAACCTCAGGGGGGGTCTAACCAAACCACTTACCTCTCCAAAACCGCCCTCCCAAAAACTCAAAATCGCCCGTTTTTGCCAGTTTAACCAGTCGTCTTCCGAAGTGGATTCCGAGCAAATGGAAACGAATTTTAAAAAATCAAGAGAGATTTTTTCTCAGAACAAGATTAAGAACAAAAACCTCTTTCATATTTTTCAAAGGCACCACCATTTTGGATAATTGAAGCTATCTTTCAGCCTCATTTGTCAGATTTTCAGTTTTTTTTTTCTGTTTCAGCCCTGATTTTGCGGGAGTTGTTTCGGTGAGATGGAGATGGAATTGGAGAAACCGAATGACTGTTTTTCTCCAGAAAAACTAATATACAATAACCTCCTTCATATTTTTCACAGGTGTCTCCATTGAAGAGAAACAAATTTCTGAGTTTACCCCTTTTTTTCAGCAGTTCGACTCGTCTTTCATGGAGGACAGTTCATGATTTTCAGTGATTTTATTTCTATTTTTGGCCGAGGTGGTCGAATTCGAACTCCTGAGCCTAGGGAAAATATTTTCTATAAATTGTTGTAATGTAAATGTTGATGGGTTAGACTGGGAGGGAAGGATGGCATGGAAATGTCCCCATCCACTGTAAAAATGTTCAACAGACTGTAGGTGATTTTTGTTGGATGAATACAAAGACATGATTGTCTCTAGATTCTTGTGTCATGATCATGTGGTGAAGTGATTTCTTGATGTAACTTTTTACTCTCCTATTTCACATACTTTTTCTTTCTGTATTTTCTATGAGAAGATGATGTGCAGGATTTGTTCTTAACACCCTCTACTGGCTCGAAACAATATTTATGTTTTCTTCCAAGTTTGAATGTAGAATTCAGATAATCTCTTCTTTGCATTTGAAATGACCCCTGATTTTTTCCTCTTTCCATCTCACAATTTATAAGGATCTACTGATGTGACTGTCTTTCCTGGTTACATATGTCTCTATTATTCATTCATTTAATCATCTGTGACCTTTTGACTCCATTTGGCCCAATGGTCCTCTTTTGTTGTCTCAACCAGAAAACTCCAAAAACAAATTTCTATCCTCATAGATAGCCTAATATCTAATACAAACAAATTTAAATATTACAGAGAGATCCCTCTTTGAGTCTTGGAGGGTTAGATCCTAGACTAGAAGTGGTTTTGTGGTTACCCCTGCCGATTTCCTCCTTAGCCTAGCAAATTACAGGGTGATAACACTTGTCATGTAGAATCCTCTTGACTGCAACAATCACTGAAGTCAAGCAACAAGTGATCAAAAAATCATCAACATACAAAACTAAGAGTAGAAGTGAATGAACCGTCCTGAGCATGTAGACATTCGGGGTCTGATTTACAACGTACAAAGTTCTGTGACAACAGGTAGGATTCCATCTTCGAATACCATGCCCTTGGATCTTGCTTGAGGTGATAAAGGGACTTATTCAGTCGATAGACCAAAGATGAATCCTGTATAAATTCTTGAGGCTACTCCATATATCTCTCCTCAGAGAGATCACCATGAAGAAACACATTCCTCATGTCCATATGATGGACTTCCCATCCCTTGGCTGCCGCAATGGAAAGTGTCAATCGTATGGAATCCATCTTCGCTACTAGAGCGAAGGTCTCATCATAGTCAATACCATGCACTTGCTGAAAGAATTTGGGAACAAGCCTGGCTTTGTATTTGTTAATCTATCCATCTATTGCACTCTTTGTCCTTATTGGCCCTTGACCAAGTATTGAGGAAACTTTGGTTAGATTTGGCCCACTTTTGGACTTTGACACATTGGTCGAAGAAGGAGCACCCAAGCAGAGCTGAGATCGCAGATCTCACCCATTTTTGAGGGTTATGTGGACCCAATAAAGGGTCCTCTTGGGTTTTGTAATGGGTTTATGGTATGTCAGCCCATGGGGTTTTCCCATGTTTAGGCCTTATTGTAAGGGTTTGTAGTGTATAAATAAAGAAGAATGTATTGTATAAGTACCAAGGAAAAGTGAATGTAGTTCTATGTGAACGGATTTGCTTTGTGCAAAGGAATGTATGTGCATTGAGGCTTTGTGCTTGACTATGATTTTGTAGAAGGTGCAAATGTTGTGATAGAGGGTTTGGCTCTATGCATTTGACCTAGTTTGGGAAGGAGGATCTAGTGCTTAATGCACAGATATCCTGTCTGGTGTAGAGCTCAACTCTGTGGCTTAGTGCACAGGAGTGACTGAATGTAAGATCTTGGCGAATAATAAAGAGGTGAATCAGTTTGTGGATGTAGCCCCACCCTGAGATGAACCACGTATATATGGTGTCTCATGGTTTGATTTGTGATGTGTTATTTCTGTTATGAATATTCTTAGTGCTTTGATTATGATGTATAATAGATATATATTTTGTTGCTTATGTGCTTTACTTTTGTTAAGGGTAAATGCATGCTATATTTAACTTGTAATGATAAGTTCTAAGTGCTAAGGGTATATAATTACTCATTTCTACTGCGCATATATATCTTTGATTATGCTCTGCGATGTTAAGAAACTAGTGCATGTCACCTTCTAAGTGTTAATAGAATATTCTATGAAGTGATTTTATCACAGATCTGTGTCCCAGCCTGGTTACAGACACCTGCGTCTTGTAACCCCCCCTGCTTCTACCTCAGGTGAGACTTCACCTGCTTCGTAGGTGTTTCCAAAAAGACTGGTAGTAGGGGTTTTGTTGGTGCGTTGTTAAGCATTGAACCCTAGGTCTGCCCCTGTGCCAACAAATGGTTCCGTTGCCGGGACCTGAAACTGTGATTGCTGGGAATTGAAGTAAAGAAAAAGAGAAGCTTTGTGCATAGGTTTGTTGCTGAAGTGCACAATAATCTACTTGAATTGCGAAGCTTTGTGCTAAGAAAGTAAGCATATTTGAAGAAAAGGGGTAAGATCCTAAAAGAAGTAAGCTTTGTGCTTTGGTAAGAGAAAGATAAGTGAATTTTTTTATTTTGAAAGCATGAATTTAAGTATGTTTAATATATTCTTTCCTAGTCTAAAGGCTAGGGTGCAGTTAAAAGAAAGAGTTGATTTGATTAAATTGAATAGAAATGAAGAAAGATATGTTATTCCTATGCATAGAGAGAGTTTTTGGACTAATAAGTGGATGCAGGAACCTATAATTGTTTTTTTCAGATTGTAGGTCCAACACTATGATCCTAGGGGAAGTGTGTAGTACAGAAAAGGTTAGGGAACCTTTAAAAAAAAAAGAGGATTGACTTTGTGTTATAATTGCAGAAGGCCAGGACATCTTGCTAAGGAATTCCCTAGGGTAGGCCCTATTTGTCTTTGTTGAAAGTTTGTTGGTCATGAGGTTGAGGATTGTCCAAGGATTATTGCTAAAGTTGAAGGGATGAACATAAGACAAGAAAACTATGAATAAAGTCAAGAGACTAAGGCATGTTAGAAAGTCCTAAAGAGAAAGGGTCAGAGGAAGTTCAGACTATGTTATTATAGTTGAAAGAAATGATGGATGTTCATAAAGATGTCAGTTTACTAGAAAGCCTGAAAGAAAAACATCACATAAGTGCAAGAATAGAAGACTTCGACATAGACTGTGTCTTGGATGAAGAAACACAAGTGAATATTATGACAAAAGAAACTTCAGAATATTTTGGAAAGCCTACTGTGGTACCTTATTTGGGAAGGATAGGCTTGTTTAAAGGTAAGATGATAACTTTATGTGGAAGAATAACTACTGTAGCTATTATTTCTCATGGAACATCGACTGAAGAAGGATTTGAAGTCATTAGGTTTGTTGGGGAAAGCACCCTTTTCCCACTATTGTTAGGTAAGACTTGGATTGAGAAGGATTAGATTAGAAGGAAAGTAGAGGAAGAAGCTACAGAAAATAAAAAGCAAGAATTAAGGGATTTCATAGCTAGGAAAATAGATCGACTAATAGAAGAACAAGATGATAAGTCAAAGAAACAGAGCAAACTAACAACACAGGAGGGACAAAAAGAAGGAGAGTTAGCTATCAAGGTTGAAAGAATGAAAGAAGGCTTGAAGAACCTATCTAGCCAAGAAAGAAGTATGCCCACTCAGGAAATGTTAAGAAAAGGGATATTAACTTCAGAATATTTGAGGGTACCTAAATCGTGCGAAGCCACTATGCTAAGGGAAGATAAGAATAAAAATGGAAAGATGATTCCAGAAACAGTTAAGAAGACTCAGATAACAGGGAAGAAGGAAAGGGAGCTCAATAAAAAGAAGGATAAGTTGGAAAAGATACAAGAAGTTTCATAAACCAGATGGAAGACTTCGTAGACAGGAACCTCACAGGAGGCAGGTTCGTCGGATTTGAACCTCTTTGGAACAACAGGTCCACGTAGATTTGGACTTTGCCCTGGAAAAGTTATATGACCATTGGAGGTACCCCGACCATTAGAATGACGCTCCAGAATGGTTATAAAATGTAATTATGGGCTTATGGACCGCTTTTGTACGTTGAGACTACACCATAACGGGTAGATTTACATTGATGGAAGCATTTCCTGGCCATTGGAAGATCCGTCACGATACCCTGCTTATTTAACTCGCCGGTCATTTCACTAGGACCACTTTTTTCTACCCATGATTGATTGATCTAAGCAGAGAATTGTCCAAGTGTCGAGTTGTTCTATCTGAAAATAGACCTTGCCTGTTCGTTTGTCTACCCTGCCTGTCCATTTGTCTACACCACCTGTCTATTAAAAGATAGAATGTCAATCAAACCTAGCGAGTTGGAGAAGTCTGTCAAGGAAGTTATTAAGAAGCTAATGGCTGATAGACTGATATCTGAAGGTATCCAGGCATCGTCGACTAGGAGACTGCAGGCTTCCCCTTTGATTGGATGTCATTCCACCTGCATCAACCCCAAAACTGAACAATGAAGTAAGAATCGCAGTGATCTGGATAACATGAAGCAGATTCCGTCAATCCTACCTTAATATATTCCACCTCTAGCTAGCGCTGTTAACCACGATGATATCCCTTGGGATTTTGGGTACTCTGTGTTCATTTCATACATTTTGAAAATAATTCACATAGTTGGGAGTCAGTTAGGATAGATCCTGCTGTTGAAGCACAATGACTTCAACCTAGGGGACCAGAAGAACTACACCATGTTGGCTCCTCACCGCTATTTAACGAAGAAATCCAGAAAGAAACCTCACCTCGTCTCGCAACCATGGATTAAGGGGTTGGCACATTTAGCCGTGTTGAATGTGATGAAGATCCCCCATTTTGGTCACCACCAAGAGGTTAACGATTGCGTTAAACTCCTTTTGTTGAGTTATCATCGTGGATATATATGGATCGAAAGAAGGATTACTGTGGATCTGACACTGATCCACCGGATCACAGGTTTAAGTGTGAAGTATCCTAACCCACAACAGTTTTATCCAAGGAAGGCCTCAGACCATTCGTTAGCACAACACATCAAAGAATCTTATGGAGAGGTAGAAAAAGGAAAGCGAGGTTACAGGGTAGCCTCTATATAGGATGGTGCAGTGCACCTTACTTTCCAACTCTTAGCTGGTAAGCTAGTGAGGAAGAACCGCCCCACATAGGTCACCGGGTTTGTTGTAGACCTCGTAGGAAAGTGTGTGGAGGGCATGCAGATGAACTAGGTGAACTACCTCGTCAACGAATTAGAAAAGGATTTCCGCGAAGCCCAGGACTTGGGATATGAATTCCATTACAGTTGGTTGATCATTTTGATCGCATTTGTCACTTGGAAAATGCCTGAAGGAGCCAGTTTCCCAGAGATCGAACCTTCAGAGCCACTAGTCACTCAGTTTTCCACCCTGTGGTATACCAAGGACATGATGAAGCAGTGGTAGTCCAATCTTGTGTTTAATGGATATTACCAGTAGTTGAAGGTCGCCATCGAATCATTCTTGTGTATGACACCACGTACCCTACATCAGTACCGACCCGTAGCGAAGTTTTGTGTTGATCCCCACTTCATTTACATCACCGTGCGAAGAGATGAGAACCATGAATAATTGCAGTCATACGTATGAATATATGGAGTAGATTACAAAGGAATAGACAGAGGAATTATTATCACATAGGTTTTTCATAGTTTTGTGAGTTTATGGTTTCTACCAAAGTTTGTTATTTTTTCTGTCTCTCCTCCTTTTGCAGACCCGATCGTAAGTGTTTCCTCTCGGCTTGTAGTTTTTCTTTTGTTTTCCTTCATCCTTTTGATCGACCTGTTTTCCTTGTCAGATTTCCTGAGAAGTGTCGGTCCTAAGACTTTCTATTTTCCCTAAAGATGATCACTTCTCTCTTTACCTCTGTCACTGAGCCTTTGTTTTCCCGAGCCCTTAGCCAGTTATTCAAGTAATTGTTCACAGAAAATGTAGCCATAAGAAAAAGTGCAACACTTAGAGCTGTCTGATGTGGACTCAAATCAAGTGAGCGAGCAAGATCAGATTTCAATGGCGGAGATCCATCAGGAAGATTAGATCGACAACCAGTAGGCGACCGGGATCATAGATCTACATGAAGCTTAGCATCAAACAAAGGTCCAAAATTGTGAGTTCAATCTTGGTTGTTGGCACTGGGAAGGACACATGCACAGGATCAACATTTCGCTGACTCGTGAAATGGAGCAGTTAAAGGGTAGAGTCATGAGGACTCACAAAATGCCAAATCATGAAATTATCTGGGCCGTCCATTTCAAAAGGATGCATGGCATAAGATCCGAAACGTGGAAAAATTCATTTTGGGAAAGTCCAAAGTCCCGAAATTCCGATATTCATCTAGTTTGTCCGATGCAAAGGGGATGCATGTCACCCAATCTGAGTGATTGCGATTTCGTGACTCAAAGATTTCAACAGGGAACATCATGTGAACTCGCAAAACGTGAAATATCGAAACACCTGGGAATTAGGCCCACGATTACAGCCCAGGGTCATATGGAAAGTGGGACCAAAAAGGAAAGGTAAGAGCTTATTGAGCAGCAAGAAGCCAAGGCCATTCAAGGAGATGACCGTGGCCGTCAGATTCAAAGTAGAGCTGACCATTGGTCTGAGCAGGGTCATTTCGCGGGAACGAGCATCGGGATATTTGAGATCAAGGGGAGTGAAAGCTCCCGAAATGCCAAATCCAAAAATTTCATGTGGGATAAGCATGAGGTCATGGCCCGAGGTCACGTGGACCGATGGAGAGGAGCTGCGCCAAGGGTTGAAAGTGCCCATCTCGGTCTTAGTAGAATATCTGTGTGGTTTCAAGGCATCGAGATCAATTGGATGTCAATATTGATGATAGTAGTTAATGGAAATGGGGAATGTGGTTGAAACCTCATTTCACCACATAAATAGAAAGCATGGAAGAACTGGCCATGGAAGCAGACTGTCGGCCCAAAGTTTCCCTGTCAGCATATTTTCCTGCAAAGCCCATACTGATCTGAACTTGCATCTGACAGAAGAATGCATGTACAGATTGACAAAAGAAGATGCAGATGCAAAGCTTTGATTGTAGTGGCTAGGTCACACTCCTGGAGGCGGCAAGCTGTTCTAAGTATAAATACTTAGTTTTGATATTTTGTAAAGGTCGATGGTTGAGCTAAACTCCTGATTTGTAAACTTTTAATGAAGCTCTGGTTCTTTTGGTTATGTATCTATATTTGAGACTTATTGTTTAATGTAAGACAATTTCCTTTCATATCTCTGTAACAAATATGTTAGAACACTTGGGAATGGATGATCCAGTAGAGGGTAGTTATGTTTTTGTGATGTAGGTTTGATCACAGTGACATCACAACCAGTCTTAACCAGTTTCTTGTGTTGTATTTTCCCCCAACACTGAAGGACTCGGGCATGGATGATCCATCCGGGTTGTTGTTATTGAATTGTGATGTATGTTTTATTTCAGTTTAGTGATAAAGTTCCCTGAAACTCTGAACTAAGAGGATCTTTTCTTCTGTGTTTTTCCTCCTTAGGCTGCTAGAAGACCGAATGTCCATAGCAGACCTCTTCACTCTCCTCAAGTTCTTCCCCCTACTCACCTTTACTACAACTTTCTAACTGAAGTTAGATCAATACCTCATATGATTATGCATACCAACCCAGTTTTTTGAGTTAAAGCGATATTATCATGAGTCTGCATCCATTAGACCCCCCTTAAATTTATTCATTGTGATATAAAATAGATGGGTATTGGGCTTATCTCTGCCGCAATACAGAGGTGACTTCTGGTGCTAACATCTCTGGCGCCATTATGGATGAATTGAAGATTTTCCCTGGGATTGAATGACAAAGCTTACTAGTTTTGAAGGTGCATCAGAACTTAGTACATCAACAATTGCAATTGTGCACCTAGAGACTCCACTGTGGCGACTCCGCTGGGGAATCCACTTGCGACTCCACCATTTTAGCTATGGATTCTAGAGGCAAACACACGATGTCTACTCCACAACTACCTTTAGAAACACCTAAAGCTGACCCAAAGAAAATTGTCAGAAAGGGAAAGGCCCTCCGAGAAGGTACTTCTACTATTGAACCAAGTATTTCTGATGATTTTCACTGTCCTCCTATAGAAACTCCGATATTTGCTTCTCATTTTCCTATTATACCTTCTGTTGGAGTTTTCTAAAGTTTAAAGTTCGGGAGTGTTCGTGTTGAGTTTTCTCCTTCTGGGTTTGGATTGGAGAGATTAAGCTTTGTCACTCCTATCTCCCCCGAAGTTGTACCTTGGTCTAGACCCAGGACCTCAGAATATTTTCCCACCTCGGGTTTTATCACCCCTCCTCCTATTAGAGTTGTTGATTTGACAGGAAGGGAAACCTCTTTTCCCTCAAGCCCTGTAGCCTTTTATCCAAATCCTTTGTTGTTTCCCTTCCCTCTCGGAAGATCAGTTCCAGTCTCCCCTGTTTGAACCCCTTCCCCTCCTAGTTCTCCTCCACCTATTATCCCTATGGCAGGTGCCAATCCCCCTAGAAACAGAATGGATGCCATAGTGGCTTCTAGATATGCCCATCTATTCTTACCTCAACCCATGAATGCTCTCCCTACTGGAGATTACCTAATGTATATGCCCAAATTCACTAGAGAGGAAGACATAACTGCTAAAGAGCACATTGCTACCTTCTACAGTTATGCAGACAATCTGAATATTGAAAACGAAGAGGTCTAGATGAGAGTCTTTGTCCAGAGCCTTGATGGTGAGGTTAGAAAATGGTTTAGGGGATTGACCCCTGGATCTATTGTTGGGATTGAGGCTCTAGACGATGTCTTCTTGAGACAATGGGGGGATAAAAAATAATTTATGTATTATATCACAGAGTTTGGGTCCCTAAAGAGAAAAAAGGAAGAATTTGTATCTGACCTCTCCAAAAGATTCAACAAAATGTACAATAAAATCCCTGCTGAGATAAATCCTACTGAAGCCTCTGCCAAAATCACTTATGCTAGTGCTTTTGAACCTAATTTTTTCCTCCTTCTTAGAGAGAGAAGAGCTACTTCCCTAGATCATATGCAAGATGCATCCCTAGAAGTGGAATCCAATGTGTTGGTAGTTGACAGACTTAGAAATAAATATGACAGAGACAGGGGAAGAGGGAGATCTGAGGTCTCAACTTCTGGTTCTTCTGCATCCCACCCTCAAGTGGATGAATGACCAAGTTGGTGAAGTCCCTGTTTGTAGAGATGGAGAAGATGAAATTCGAAGGGAAGAAAGATTACAGAGCTGCCCAAAATTTTGAAAACAAAGGCAACTTCAGAAGACCAAATAACACTCCTCAAATACTTCCGAGAGAACCCATAAATAGAGATAGGGAGGATCAGAAAATCTAGAATCCTCTTTAAAATAACCTCGTTGCTGATGAAGAAGGGGAGGAAGAAGAGCTTGATCCTAAAATCCATTGTCTCGAAGACACCTCCCCATTTCCCCATTTGACTCAATCTGCATACGAGGAGTCCCTCATAGATAGCCAAATAAATGATCTAAGTAAGGGGGAGAAGGAAAATAGTGGTCCCAACAAATACAACCTCTAGTATAAGAAGAAATAAGGGAAGTCCGACATCCCTGATCAGCCTTCTAGAGTAGAGAAGCTTGCTAAAGATGCAACAAACATCAACAAAGAAAAGAAATATCAAAACCCCTCACCAATAGACAAAGGTCATGTCCCAGAGGTGAGAGAAATTTTGAAGACCCCTTCCTCCTTTAGCTTTGAGGATGAAATTCAAAAGATCAGGATTCCTGTGCCCCTTTCAGAGCTGGTCAAGCATAAAGATTTCAAAAAATCCCTCTCTAAGCTGTTGCAGTCTGAGCCACCCTGTCATTCCACAGAATCAGTAAACCTCCAAGACAAAAAGCTAGCAGTCATATTAGGTCCTATGGTAGAAGATAGAGATGATTCATCCCCCCCCTTCTATACATCACTGAACATACATGACAAGGTGCTGCATAATTGTCTGATGGACTCAGGGGCATATCATAATTTCATGCCCAAAACTGTCATGGAAGAGCTTGGATTAGAAATTACAAAGACTTATCATGATTTATATTCTTTTTATTCGAGGAGGGTGTAGTGTCTTGGGATCATCAAAGATCTGTTCATGACCTTGTTTCAGCTTCCCATGAAAAGCGTGGTCATGGATATCGTGGTGGCTGATGTTCCTCCCAAGTTTGGAATTCTCTTGTCAATGTCTTGGATAAAAATACTTGGGGGAACATTGCATATGGACCTCACATATGCCACCATTTGATTATTCAGAGGGGAGCATAGAAGACTGTACATAGAAGCTCAGTTGGCCTACATTATCAGTGATGAAGCAGACCCCACCAATCATCCTATCTTTTCCCTTGATACTGATTTGGGATCCAACTTATTGCATCTCACTGATGCCCCTGAACCTCCTCTTGAGATCAGAAAGTCCATTACTCTCTGCGGAGATTCTCCTCCAATTACCTCTGTTTGGAAAATTTTCTTTGATGGAGCCTCTTCTAGAGAAGGTGCTGGTGTTGGAGTAGTATTTTTTTCCCCTGCTCAGGAAACTATATCTCTTTCCTACAAGATATAATTTGAAACTACAAATAATGTGGTAGAGTGTGAAGCTCTTTTTTTGGGCTTAGGGGCTGCAAAATACATGGGAATCAAGGGAATATATGTGTTTGGGGATGCATAATTGTTTGTTAATAAGATTAGAAATATTTATCAATCTAAGCATCCCAGACTCAGAACTTATAGAAATGAGGTGTGGAACCTGATTGACATTTTTTTCCTAGCTTTCAACATTTCATTCATTCCGAGGGAGTAAAACAAAGTGGTAGATTCTTTGGTTGTTTCAACGAGCAATTTCAGAGTTCCTCTGCCACCCAAACTTAGGTATGATATAGAAGTAAAATATAGGTCCTCTATACCTGACAATGTCAAGCATTGGAAGGTGTTTGAGGATGATCTCGAAGTCAAAAGATTTCTAGAAACTGTTGATGAGTTTTATACATTACACATTGATCAAGATCCGGATCCTAAAATGCATCCTCAGGATGATGTTTTTCTGAACAAAATTGTTGATCATCGTATTGTTCAGTTGCCTAGAAATCACATCCCAAAGGGACTAGTTCCTTTGGAAATACTATTTGACAGAAATGATGTGGCAATGAAGGGTAAAGTTTCAAATGATGATGTTGATGTAGATGAGTGTAATATTGGCACAAAATAGGATCCAAAATTTGTCAAGATGTCGAACATCTTGTCAAGGGAGCAAAGGGACGCGTATGCTGAGTTATTAAAGGAATTCGATGATGTTATTGCTTGGACCTATGAAGACCTCATAACATATGATACCAATGTCATTGAGAATAAGATCCCATTAAAAGAGGAGGGCAATCCATTTAGGTAGAAATTAAGACAAATAAATCCTATGATGCTGCCTACTATGGAAAGGGAGGTAAAGAAGCCGCTGGATGCCCAAATCATTGTCTCATTCAAAAAATTTGAATGGGTGGCCAACCTGGTCCTGGTGAGGAAAAATAACGGAGAAACCAGACTCTGTGTCGATTTCAGGAACCTGAACAGAAGCTCCAAGAAGGAAAATTACCCTTTGCCAAAGATGGAACATATATTGCAAAGGGTGACAGGTGCATCTAGGATTTCCATGATTGATGGATTTTTTGGCTACAATCAGATCTCTTTCTTGCCAGAGGATAGAGAGAAAACAAACTTCACCACTCCTTGGGGCACATTCATGTATGCCAAAATTCCCTTTGGATTGATGAACGTGGGGGCCACCTTCCAACGAGCCATGGACATCACCTTCATTGGAGAAAGGGATAAATTTGTGGTCATCTATCTGGACGACATAACTATGTTTTCCAGATCTGATAAAAAACATTGATGCCATCTCAAAAAGGTCTTCTTGAAATGAAAAAGGTTTGGTCTCTCCCTTAATCCCAAGAAGTATTTATTTTCCATGAAAGAGGGAAAATTGTTGGGGCACATAGTTTCAGTTGAGGGGGTTAGAATCAATTCAAATAGGGTAGAAGCTATTCAAACCTTATCATTTCCCAGATCCAAAAAGGAAGTTCAGTCTTTCTTGGGCAAAATTGTTTTTTCTGAGGAGTTTTGTTTCCAATTTTGCTGAATTGGTGAAGCATATCACAATCATGCTCAGAAAGGGAAATGAGATAAAATGGACTGCTGAGCCTAGAGAATCCTTCAACCAAATAAAAAAATCTTTGACTGAAGCACCTGTGTTGATCAGTCCTTATTATTCCAATGATTTTCTGATTTTTTTCTTTGCTTCTTTTGATACAGTGGCAACTATTTTACTGCAAAAGAATGATGAAGGGATGGAGCAACCTATTTCCTTTTTCAGCAGAGCACTGAGGGATGAAGACATCAGATATGATATCATGGAGAAGAAGGCCCATGCCTTGGTGAAAGCTCTCAAATATTTCAGAGTCGATGTTTTGCATTCAAAGATCATTTCATATGTTCCTTCATCTTCTGTGAAGAACATTCTCATTCAGCCTGACATAGACGGGAGAAGGAGCAAGTGGATTGCCAAAATCCTTGAATTTGATCTGGAAATAAAACCCACCAAACTAGATAAAGGCTAAGGTTTAGCCAAGATGTTGGCTGAATGTAACTGTAAATATCTAGGGGTTAACTTCATCAACACTTGCTCATAAAATCAACATATTGAGTTGTCTGATGGAAGTCCATAGGACAACCCTCCATTAGCATAATGCATTTGGTATAAATACATTATATATTTTCTGCAAGAGTTAAGGCCCCCTTGTTGTATAAGAAAAAAAAAGGCAAGATATTTAAAGCTCAAATCAATCAGATATTGCCTTATCGACTAGGTCTTGTATTGGAAAGACCCATTGGGTGTGCTTTTGAGATGTTTAGACCCACATAAGCCCCAAAAGATTATGTTTGATTTTCATGACAACCTGTGTGGGGGACATCATTTCTGGAGAACCACAACCTACAAAATCCTCAAGGTTGGGTACTACTGGCCTATTCTATTCACTGATGTCTATGAAAAAATAAGAGATTGTATCAAATGACATAAATTATCTGGGAAGCAACAACTCAAGTCTCTGCCATTGAATCCTGTAGTAGCTTCAGGACCCTTTTAGCAGTGGGGCTTATAATTTATTGGGGAAATTCATCCTACTTCAAGTGGTTAGCATAGTTGGATTTTAACTACAACAGATTATTTCACCAAATTGATAAAAGCTATCCCCACAAGGAGCACTTCTCACAAGGTGATCATCGGTTTTCTTGAAGACATCATAACAAGGTTTGGTTGCTCGAACAAAATCATCACTGATAATGTTGCATCCTTCAAGGATGAACCATTGATCAAGTTTTGTGAGCAGTTCAGAATTGCATTAATCCACTCTACCACCTATTACCCCCAAGAGAATGGACTGGCAAAGTCCTCTAACAAAATCCTCAAAAGCCTGATAAAAATCATCAAAAGACTATTAGAGGACAACAAGAAAGCATGGGATTCAAATCTCAAATTTTCTCTGTGGGCTGATCGAGTGACAACAAAGAGGACTCTGGGTGTCTCTCCTTTCCAGCTTGTATATGGGACTGAAGTAGTTTTCCCTTCTCAGCTCGCCTTGCTAGTGGGAAGGTTCTTCCAAGACTACCAAGGAGAGCCTGATGACATGATCAGAAGAGTACATCAGTTGGTACAAGTGCAGTAGGAAAGAGAGCAGGTGATGGACAAGGCACATGACCATCAACAGAAGTTCAAGTAAGCCTTTGACAGAAAGAGCAGAAAGGAGGATTTCCAACTGGGATATCTAGTACTCAAATGGGATGTGCCTAAGTAGGTCAAGGGAAAGCATAGTAAATTTGAAGCCCTTTAGATTGGTCCCTTCAAGATTTCTGAGGCATTTCCAAACAACACTTACATGTTGCAGAATTTGGAGGGTGATGAATTTTTGGTGGCCCAATAAATGCGCATTTCCTAAAAAAATTTCTTGTTTAAAGCCGTAGTTGGAGTCCAACCATTGTAAATATTGTTCATGTTTTATGATTATTTTGTTCTTAATAGGAGACTCCATAACCCAAAGCAAAGGCACTGGATATGCATGTTCTTGGCAGCTCGTAGGGAGCATGCCATCCCCTGTGGAGCCAAATTTTATCACATAGGTTTGTCAGAGTTTTGTGAGTTTATGGTTTCTACCTAAGTTTGTTATTTTCTCTGTCTCTCCTCCTTTTGCAGACTTGATCGTAAGTTTTTCCTCTCGGTTTGTATTTTTTCTTCTATTCGCCTTCATCTGTTTAATCGACATGTTTTCCTTGTCAGATTTCCTGAGAAGTATTGAACCTAAGTGCTTATGTTTTCCCTAAAGATGATCACTTCTTTCTTTACCTCTTTCATTGAGCCTTTGTTTTCTCGAACCCTCAACCAGTTATTCAAGTAATTGTTCATAGAAACTGCAACTGTAAGAACAAGCGCGACACTTAGAGTGGTCTAATGTGGAATCAAATAAAGAAAGAGAGAAAGATCATCTTTCAATGAAGGAGATCCATCAGGTAGATCAGATCAACGAACAGAAGACGATTGGGATCATAGAGGTACATGAAGCTTAGCGTCAGACAGAGGTCCAAAATCACGAGGTAAATCCTGGCCATTGGCACTGGGAAGGACACATGGCACATGATCAATATTTTTCTGACTCACGAAATGGAGCAGTCAAAGGGAAGAGTCATGAAGACTCATGAAACGTGAAATCACAAAATGATCTGGGCCGTCCATTTCAGAGGGACGCATGGCGCAGGATCCGAAACGCGAAAAAATTCATTTTGGGAAAGTCTGAAGTCCTGAAATGTTGATATTCATCTAGGCCATTCGATGCAAAGGGGACGCATGTCACCCGATCAGAGTGATCGCAATTTCATGATTCAGATATTTCAACAGGGAACACAGTGTGAAGTCGCGAAATGTGAAATCCTGAAACGCCTGGGAATTAGGCCCATGATCACAGCCCAGGGTCATATGGAAAGTGGGACCAAAAAGGAAAGGTAAGAACTTATTGAGTGACAGGTAGATGAGGCCATTGGAGGATATGATCATGGCCATCAGATTCAAAGTAGAGCCAACTGTCGATCTAAGCAAGGTCATTTCGCGGGAACGAGCCTCGAGATATTTGAAATCAAGGGGAGTGAAAGCTCCCGAAATGTGAAATCCTGGAATTTCATGTGCGATAAGCACAAGGTCATGGATCGAGGTCACATGGAGAGATGGAGAGGAGCTACGCCAAGGGTCAAAAGAACCCGTCTCAGTCTCAGTAGAAGATCTGCGTGGTTTCAAGGCGTCGAGATCAATTAGAAGGAGTCATGGGCATCGACTGGAACATTCTTGGGTGTCAAGACTTGTCCTGATCCCAATGAAAGTAGTTAATGGAAATGGGGAAGGTGGTTGAAACCTCGTTTCACCACATAAATAGAAAGCATGGAATAATTGGCCATGGAAGCATATTGTCAACCCAAAGTTCCCCTGTCAGCATATTTTCCTGCAAAGCCCATACTGATCCAAACTTGCATATGACATAAGAATGCATGTACAAAATGACAAAAGAATATGCAGATGCAAAGCTTTGATTGTAGTGGCCAGGTCACACTCCTGGTGGCGGCAAGCTGTTCTGAGTATAAATACTCAGTTTTGATATTTTGTAAAGTTCGATGGTTGAGCTAAGCTCCCAATTTGTAAAGTTTTAATGAAGCTCTGGTTCTTTTGGTTATGTATCTGTATTTGAGACTTCTTGTTTAATGTAAGTCAGTTTCCTTTCATATATTTGTAACAACTGTGTTAGAACACTCAGGCATGGATGATCTAGTTGAGGGTAGTTATTTTTTTGTTATGTAGGTTTGATCACAGTGACATCACGATCAGTCTTAACCAATTTCTTGTGTTTTCTTTTCCCCCAACACTGAATGACTCGGGCATGGATGATCCAGTCGGGTTGTTGTTATTGAATTGTGATGTATGTTTGATTTCAGTTCAGTGATAATTTCATTCAGTTCCCTGAAACTCTAAACCAAGAGGATCTTGTCTTCTGAGTTTTTCCTCCTTAGGCTATTGGAAGACTGGATGTCCATAGCAGACCTCTTCACTCACCTCAATTTATTCCCCCTACTCACCTTTACTACAACTTACTGATTGAAGTTAGATCAAGACCTCATCTGCTTATGCATATTAGTCAAGTTTCCTGAGTTAAAGTGATATTATCTTGAGTCTGCATCCATTATAGCCCCCTTAAATTTATTCATTGTGATATAAAACTGATGGGTACTGGGCTTACCTATGTCGCAATCCAGAGGTGACTTTTGGTGCTAACAAGAATTTCTTGTACATGTAGCCGATGCAAAACTATACGACACTGACACCATAGGAAGCCCCATAGTTACACGAGTTGAACATGTCAGACAGACCAGTGGGATGAATAAGCAGAAAAAGCAGAATGAAGTCTAGGACATAGAGAGTGACGAAGAGGAAAAATTTTCTATATATAACAGGTCTAGCTCGCCAGGAGGAGGAGAAGAAAAATAAAAAGGACAGGGAGGAGGAGATGAAGGAGAAGAAGATCAAGGAGGAGGCGAAGCTACACCACATGAAGATCCCCCTATTGGGACAATGATGCCGAAGAAGAGGAAGGTTTCTTCGAAGAAACCTTCAGCAAGGAAGAAGACACGCACCAACAAGCCACAGTTGGAAGCCAATCTCACTGATGATGACATTAGTATGGTCCAAAGAGCTATGGAGGACACCTCTGAAGACATGTTGCAAGGATATGGAGAGAAACAAAAGGAGTTATACAGAATGATTGAGAAAGAATTGAAGGAAGTACAGTAGGATGTTTGCTTGGTCCGCATAGTACCTACTGTGTCGTCTGCGCCTTCCTCATAACAGAATGCATAATTGGGGGATGAAACATCCCAATTGAGAAGGATTGAAGATGCAACAAAAGATTGATTCTAGAGAGATTAGGAAGATAAGGAGAAGGCTACAAAAGCCTTGTAAAAGGAGAAAGACGAAGTACTAGTAAAATTACAAGAAGCACAGGATAGTGTAGCTTCCCATGAAAGCGACAAAGTAGAGCTTCAGGTGAAGTTTCAGGAGGAAAAGCCCAACTACAGAGGGAAAAAGAGAAGCTGATTGCAGAACAAGTCATGGTCAAAAAAGTGGTAATTAAATCATGTCACTCTATGCCAGGCTTGGCACAGGAGGAGAAAGAGCCAGTTGAAGCTCAAGTAGTGAAGCTCATAGATACCCTCCAGTAGCTTCAGTATAGAATAACTGATCTAGAGGCCCAAACAGTACCGAGCACCCCACAAGAGGTGCATGACCAGAGGGAGGATTCCACCAAGAACACAATAGCAAGTATAAGAGCCCTCGCCTAAAAATTTAAATAGTCAAGTGATAGAATCGCCCAGACATATGAATACCTTGTCGAGGATCTAGAGATAAAGAAGCTAGAAGTTCAGTTACAGGAGGCGCAACAATAAGCATTTTCGTTGCAGGTGCAGATGAAGTTTCTCACAGCAGTGGAAATGATGAAGAGATCCTAGGAGCAGTGCATAGTAGAACAACATATCACTGCCCTCCAGGGAAAGGTAATGGAAGTAACATAGAAGCTACAACCTATGCAAGATGAAGCTTACAAGGTGTTCGAGGAGATTAATGGACATGGCTCACAAGTAGATCAAGTAGTTGCAACAGTAGAACAACACCTGGAAGGGCCTATTACAGATCAAACAGTCCAGGAGTTCGCTGAGCAGGAGGCTCAGGCGAGGCAGCAAGTCGAAGCAGCTTGAGTTAAGCTAGAGGCATTCGAAGCAGCATTGTCTGGACGTGAGTGAATCAGGACAAGTCATAGGTGAGTGTTGGGGGCCTGTTGGCCCTCGACCAAGTTTTGAGGAAAATTTGGTCATATTTGGCCCACTTTTGGACTTCAACATGTTGGTCGAAGAAGGAGCACCCAGGTGGAGCTAAGATCGCAGATCTCACTCATTTTTTAGGGTTATGTGGACCCAGTAAAGGGTCCTCTAGGGTTTTGTAATAGGTTTATGGGATGTCGTCCCATGGGGTTTTCCCATGTTTAGGCCTTATTGTAAGGGTTTGCAGTGTATAAATAAAGAAGAATGTATTGTAGAAGTAGCAAGTAAAAGTGAATGTAGTTTCGTGTGAACGGATTTGCTTTGTGCAAATGAATGTGTTAGGGTCCTATAATCATAGGTAACTCAATTACAGGATTCATGTGTCATTTTTGGTGGTGATGTTTTCCTCATTCACTATAAATTTTTTTCCATTGTATTTCTTAAGTTATTCATACTCTGAATTATGCAAAGAAGTTCGAAGAATAGAATTTGTTGAGACATACACTCTGTTTCTGGCTTTGACATAATTATCAATGTTTTCTTCTCAATGTTTAATTTCAGGATTCTTGATTGCCTTGTTATTGCCTATTCTTCTCATATTTCTCCTCTAAATCCAAAAATAAAATTCAAAGAATCCAACAAGAGTGCCTAGCCCTGTAATGTTGTTTGTAGAACTTGTTTTTGATTGAACTTCAGGCTGTGAGCCCATTGCCCAATGGACCTCTTTTCTCCTGTTCCAACCAGTCATTTAAAAAATCCAAACTCTGAACCCATTAGCTAGCCTAATATCTATTCAAACAAATATATATCACACAGAGACATCCCTCTCTGAGTCTTGGAGGGCTAGATCCAAGACTCGAAGTGGTTTTGATGTTGCCTCTGTGACTGCCTCCACAGCCTTGGGAAAATTACAAAGTGCTAACAGAATGGCGACCATACTGGGGACTCTCCCCAGTAGTACACTTCAAAGCTCCAGATCTGATCACTGATGGTGGACAGTGACCAGACACAAGAAGGCTGAGATCATTCACCTGGCAACTCCAATTATCTCCAGACAGTGCCAACTCAAAGACTCCATTGGAGGAAGAACCTAAAGCATGGCCAAGCAACCTAGAAAGACTAGGTACTCAAGCTCAAATTACATTCAAGACATCTTTGGTTTTATCTGCAATTATGTTTTGTCTTATTCTAAGCCTGATAAAAAGTATATTGTTGAAGATTACATTGATCATATGCAAACTAATGAGCCTCAAGAGATCATATCCCCAATTGTAGATTATGTACATACGCATACACCTGTGCACATCCTAGATGCACCTGTAGAGGTCCTAGTGAGACATAAGCCTCTTGCTTTATCTCCTACTCTTGCTAAAGCTCCAAATGGTTGAAAGCCTCTTGCTTCACCTCCTGTACCTACCAAAATCTCAGACAGATACAAGCCCCTAGATTTTCCTCCTATCCTCCATGACTTCCTTACAAATTACACCAATAATCTGCCTAGGTTTGATGGAGAGGATGCCAATATTATTGTTGAAAAACACATCTAGAGGTTTGAATATTTCCTTGACCTTTATGAGGTTGAAGTTGATGATGTATATATAAGGATGTTTTCCCTGTCTTTGCAAGGTAAAGTTAGGAACTGGTTTAAAAATCTCCCATCTACAAGCATTAACAATTTCCACCAGTTTGTGCAAGCTTTCCTAGATCGGTTGGTGATCATGAGAAATGTATTTCTCATCCTAGAAGAATATGACCATTTGAAAAGACAGCCAGGGGAAACAGTACATCAGTTTTCAGCAAGGTTCAATAAGATATATCATACAATGCCTTCTGATATAAGACCACTCCAAGGATCAGCACACTTGCATTTCCCAGATGCCTTCGATCCTAAGATGGCATTCCATTTAAGAGAAAGGAACACTGCAAGCCTTGAAGAAATGCGGAACATTGCAGTTGATGTGGAGGCCAACTTGCTGATCAAAAGGTCAAAGGTAAAGAACAAAGAAAAGGAGCAGCTGAAGTCATCAGAAGCTAAACTGGACATTTTGGCCAGTGCCATGGAACATATGATGCAGAGGATCATCAGGAAAGATGAGCTTGTTGTCCAAAGACATTATGTTCCATTGATTTCATAGAAAGAAAAGGTCACTGTTCCCAAACATTTTGCTGCTCATCCTTGGTACCATGGTTTGGATAATGATTCTTTCATGTATTCAATTCACAACACAATCAAAGATGAAGTTCCATCTCAACTTACAAAGGAGCAACCAACTGATATGATGTGCATGTTTGATGACTTTTCTTACTGGGATAATCTACCCAAGTGTGATTAGTATGATGATGATCATGAGGCTGAAATAGATGTTGAATGTTCAAAGAAACCAGTAGCATGTCATTGGCAGGAAGAAGATCAGTTACAGCTCAGATATGACAATCAAGCTCTGCCCAACAATCATGACAGCGATGAGGAAAATGTAGAAAATATCAGAGTAAGTGGAAACACTTTACCCTTATGTTTCTCATCTTTTCAATTTCTGAAAAGAAACTCTAGCCCAGTTGTAAATAGTGAAGAAAGAAAATTCCCTGATCAATCAGTTGAAGATGCCATTGTTGATATGGAGGCTGTTCTAAACCCAGGATTGCAGCCCTTGACCTACTTTGATTTTCAAATTCCAGATGAAAGCTTAAAACCTGAGACAAATTATGAGTTAATCCAAAATAACTCTGTACCATTATGTTGTAATTCATTTCAGTTTTTTAAAATGAATCTTGAGTATATGCTAAAGGATGAACACACAAAAAAGAAAGAAGTTTTAGTGGAACCAATGCAACAGTCATTTCAATTTCTACAGGATCCGATATCTGATGTGTTGGATTACCTGGGGAAAGAGATGCCATCCCCAGGTGGAGCCTATGTTAGGGTCCTACAATCATAGGTAACTAAATTCTTCAGCTACTTTTTGCAATTGCCCCCGTGATGAAGACATTTGTCTTGCTGGTCTCTAGGTTGTTTCCTTTTTCCCCTCCATCCATTTCACCCGATCCTCCATCACCTTGCTGCATCCTTCATCCACTGTTGCGCCACTCACTCCCTTTGCCCATTTGTCCAGTTGGCTACTTCTCGCCCGCCTCCCCTCTATGAATAAACAAACTTAGGCTAAAAATAACAATAAGTTAATAATGTTAGCAATAAAATAAGTTAATTAGAATAATTAATAATTTTATATTAATTAAAATATGCTAGACTAGTTAATAATCAATTAATTAATTAACTAATAATTAAGTTAGTATTTAGGTTAATTTAGGTTAGTATTAAACATTAAAATAAAACAACATTAAACATTAATTAATATAAAACATTTGATAAAAAGCATATAAAAAATTAAAAACCAAATAGAATAAACATAACACAAAAAATTAAAAAACAAAATAAATCATAAATAAAAACTAAACTATATAGTTAAAACAAAAATTAATAAACAAAAATATAATATAATAACTTAAATAATAATAATGCGAAATTAGAAATGAGTAATAAACAAATAAAATGAATAGGCCCAAAACATTAATAAAATAAATAATAAATTAAAAATAAAACAAAGTTAAAACGTAACAAATAAAAAGTAAACAAAATAAAAATTAAAAACAAAAAAACACGTAAAAAGAAACTTAATAAATAAAATAAAATAAAAAACAAAACAAATAAAATAAAATTTCACCTTATACACTTATCCCAAGTAAATTTAAATCAACACTCATAAAAAATTCCAGACCCCCCCCGTGCACGGAGGGGGG
>JASDQU010100286.1:410092-422591 GCA_032191745.1 Picea mariana | reverse complement strand
ATAGATATAGGATTGAACCATCATGTCTATTGACATGAACCATTGCACCTCTTTATTTAATTTTAACATAAATAATCTTCTCCTTTTATTGTGTAATTTTTTCCATTAATTAGAAGACTGATCTTGATTCGAATTTCATCCATATGAGTTGATCACAAGTATGGATAGACTCCTTATATCGTTCCCATGATTTTTTTGTGTCCCTAGTTCTTCAACAGACCAGATTCAAGATTTTATCGTCTCTTTGTACTGATATGGTGTTAATATTTTCAAATTACAGGCCTTTAACTATTTTACATAAATCGTATTCTACAAAGGTTCTTTCTTCAACCCAATGTTCAAATGACGATGGGCTCAAAACCACAGGCTTATCCATTTAAGCGTTGTCACTAGACCAGTGCTGGAACCAAGTCCTCCGGACTTCATCCTTCTTTCATTTTATCACAGTAATACTTCCTGAAGTAAACTTCGTCGAAGTACATATAAGCACTCCCTATTGACATTATTCGTCATATGCCCTTCGGCTAAGAACCAAAAGCTTAACTCATTTTTTTCATGTAGTTATTGAACTTGGCCCTCGAGCTGCTTAAGAACCTTCACTTGACCAGGATCTAGGACCGACTCTCCAGGTATTCGATATTATTGAACTTTGCAAACCTTGTATTCATCTGGAGTTTGACCTATCGAAGTGGTCATCAAGAGTGGGAAACTAGTTGCTATCGGTTGTTAGTACTCCTTACAATATCCTTCTACTGTACTCGATCGAACAATTGAGAATGCTCCCGAAGTAGATCAACAGCTAATGTTACTTCATGATTCATGCTTACTCTATCCTTCCATTACATTTAATAAATGGTCAAGAATGATCCCGAAGTAGATCAACTATTAGCGTTACTTCGCAATTCCAACCTTCAGCGATTAGTAGATAAAGGAAGCTTGGATATCCCTGAACTTAGTCATCCTGGAGTGATGTGGCTTGCTGACATCATTGTTGACATGGAACTGGCTGAGTGGCTGCCACATGTCACCTTTATTCGTGACTTTTGTATACCTAATGTGCCAACTAGACCTCAACACTTGTCATCTGTTGATTGAGACATGTGTCATATTTGTTCTACTATGTGTCCCATCCAAGCTCAAAAGGAATATTCTTCGATTCTTTGTCTTTGGAGGGATGCCACTTCCACATTCTTTAGTTCTCCAAACGGATGGTATTGAATGGAATATTCTTTTTTTGATACTCTGATTTCAGAGTGTAATAACAACTCTTCTCCACTGGACTCTGAACACTTTCCTCCGAACACCAATTAATATTCACCACATGTTACAACCTTTATTAACATCAAACAAAGGGTATCAAAGAGGAATATTTTGTTTCAATACTCCATTTTCAGAGTGTTAAAAACAACTCTTCTCCACTGGACTCTGAATACCTTCCTCTGAACATAAATCAATAGTCTCCACGTGTTAACTTTCTAGACATTGAATAAAGGGTATCAAAGACGAATATTTTGTTTCTATACTCTGATTTTGGAGTGTTAAAACAAATTTTATCCCCTAGACTTTGAATACCTTCCTCCGACCACCAATCAATAGTCACCACATGTTACCTTTATGGACATTGAATAAAGGGTATAGAAGAGGAATGTTTTGTTTCGATACTCAGATTTCAGTGTTAAAACAACTCTTCTCCACTGGAATCCGAATAGCTTCCTACGAACACCAATCAGTAGTGGCCACATGTTACCTCTAGATTAATCTATAGGGATCACCTCAAGTTGATGTCCATCATTGGTCTAGTCCTTCTTGATCTAATGGTTTGTATTGCTCCCAAAGATTTTTCCCTCAATCTGACGGTTGGTTGGATTTTGGAAATTTGTGCCTTTGGTCCCACTTATCTTATCCTTCCACTTCATCATCAACGATTGAGAATTGACCCTAATTTTCTCCATGATATCTAACGGTTGGTGTTCATTTCACTACTTCATAGATTTCAAGACTTTGTGTCTTCTGGGGTCCATTTATCATGTCCTTCCACTTGGTTCTATATTATGATCAGGATAGATCCCGAACTGATCTAATTGTCGTGATTACTCTCGAATCTTGAATGAACGATTAGGATTCTAGGATCCTTCACGAAGGTTTATTCTTTGCAGGCTCTAGCTTCTGCACAATGTAATGGTTTTGGATTGTCCTGAAGTTTCGCAATATGATCTAATAGGATCTGGCTTATGCGCAATCTGATAGTCCAGTATTGTCTTGAGAACTACATCAACGAAAAGGATTCTTTTGGAATTTTACTGTGGGGATTTCAATCCTGATAGAATTTATGTAATGTACTCTCCCTTTTGATCTTTCCTTCATCCTTTCCATGCTTTGATTTTGTGTGTCTATCATTTCCCCACTATCTCTCATGAGATTTAGGAACATAGGATCATTGTTGATCCTATCGTGATCAACATGTATCACGAATTGCTTCTGTTGCAAGGTGATCTTCCTCTACCCCAAGGTGATATTCCTTCTTATCTAATTATTATATATGTTTGACTCATGTTTCCATCAATGAAAATACACTATCAATAATTCCAACAATATCCCCCTTTGGTATTGATGGCAACATATATGTAAAACAAATACTTTTGCTCCCCCTATCACTGATCTCATTTTCGAGTTGGAGGATTGAAATTTTATTTATACTAAATACTGATACCAAATTTGTTTTAGTGTTTTTCTCCCCCTTTGACATCAATGACAAAGAGTTAAAAAAAAAAACTTATTTTCTCCCCTTGTGAATGTGTCAACGGTTATCTCAATTTCTTGGGATTTTCTGTTCAAAATAGGTAGTCTTAATAATACCAATTTTAGTAGTGATTAAGTCTTTTAAACCTAATCCAATGACTTCCTCATTTAATGATAAAATTAAATACTCCCCCTGAGTTTTCACTATTTCATAGGGTTTTATTGTCTTCTCATTTGTCATAAACGACAAGGGTGTGAATCTTACTGATATTCTTGATCTATTTCTTCTTCTTCTTAACATTCTGATGTTTGCAAGAGTACCAATTGACACCAATTGATACCTATTGATCATATACAGTGATACAAAATAAACATTATAATCAATTGATCTTTTTCCATTTATAATCAATTGTTAAAGTTATCACTTTTAGTTCTTTGATTCCAAGAGATCTTTATTGTTCTTTGATACCATTAATAACTTTGCTCTGTTCATACTATGTATTTATATATTTTGAACTCCTTTGTTTCTTTTTTATTTAGATATTATTTGTTTTATTCATTACACACTTCTATAGACTGATTTTCTTTTGAGAGTTCATCATCATCACCATTGTTTTGTGCACCAAAAGTTTCTTCATCTTCTTCTTTTTGTATTTTTCTTTCATTGGCTAATGGACTATTGATCTGCATGATATCGTCAAGCTCTGTTATTGTATCATATTCTCCTTTAGGAACTCTTATTTCTTGAGATTGATCCATTTCATATTCAAATCTCTGAATTTCGCATTCCTTATTAGGAACTTCACCCATCATTTTCTTATTATTAATTTCTTCATTTTCAGGTGCTAGATTATCTTTCTTTCTTTCTATTTCATATTTTCTTCTCCATACCTTTTTATGAGATATTTTGTTTGTTGTATATTTCTTTTATAAATTTGTCCTTTGAGATTTGTCATCTATTATCTTCTTCCAACCTTTATTAGATTTTCTTCCTGACTTGTATGAATTATTTCTCATGGATTGACTTCTTGAAATTCTGTAGTTTTGGGATTTGTGCCAAAACCTATCACAGTTGTAACATCTCATTGTATGACAAAAAAAATTTGTGATCCCAACAAAATTGCATCTCCAACATCTTATTAAGTTTTTGGAACTTCCTGAATTTCCCTTCTCCAGCTTTTTGCATTCCATTTCTTTATGACCAAAGTTATGACAGGAAAAGCAATATCCATTGAAGGTATTTCCATACTTGAATTTATTTTGACCTGAGAGACCTATCTTTTGATGTGATTCTTTTTTTTGAATTTTATAGTTTCCTCCCTTAACAAATTTCATGGTTTGTATTTGGTTTGTGACCATACCTTTTTCTTTTGAGGAGGATTATCCTTTCTCATGTGTGTGAATGGTGCCCAATTTTCTACTTTCTTCTTCCTTATTGTATCCAAGACCAATTTTGTCATCAATTGGTCTTTGACAGTTCCAGATCCTATCCAGGATAGTCTATAGATGAGATATTATGGAATTTGACAGTTGATTTTGTCTTTTCATTCTTCATTTTGAGGTTGGTAATTTCCAATTCCAACATGTGACATGTTTTTGTTCTTTTTTTTCCAACTGGATCTTCAGGGATTCTTCTATTTCCTTAGCTTTTTCAAGTTGAGTCTTTATATCGATGACCATTGCTTTTGTTTCATTCAATAATTCTATGAATTTATTAGTTTTTTCATATGCCTTCAATTCTTCCATTTATTTTTATCAATATTTTGATTTCTTCCTTGATTTCTAGCTAAATCCTTTTGAGGTTGATGGCTTCCAATTCCAACATGTGGCATGATTCCTCTTTTTTAGTTAATTGGATCTTATGTTCTTCTTCATTTTTCTTAGCTTCTTCAATTTGAGTCATTACATTTGCATTAGTGATTTCATTTATCTTGTTGATGTTAAAAATTTCCAATTCCAACATGTGACATGATACTTCCCTTTTAGTTAATTGGATCTTTTGGGCTTCTTCATTTTTCTTAGCTTCTTCAAGTTGAGTTTTTAGACAGATGACCATTTATTTTGTCTCATTATTTTCTTTTATTGTCATGTGTATTCAATTCTTCCATTTCTTATGTTAGATTAGCAACTTCAGTCTTCAATATTTTGATTTCTTATTCTTTGTCTTCTAGTTGAATCTTTTGTTCATGTTCTTCATGGTTAGATTGATCTAACTATTGTAGTAGCAACATATCTCTCTTTTGAAATTTATACAACTCCTCTAGAGTGCACATAGTTGTGTATTTGATATTGTCAAGAGTATCCACGGGAATTTTAAAATGTATACGATTTCCTAGTTCCATACAAATATCTTCTATTGCAGTTGTAATATCAATCTTAAGATTATGTAGTTTTCCTTTAGTGATTGTTGAGGTATGCATCAATTCTTTAATAGAGTTGTCTTATTTGTTGACAGTGGATTGCATCAATTATTTGATGGAATTGTCCTCTGCTGTGTTTTGTTCTTTATTATGATTAGAATTCTCTTTATTTGTATTTTGTTCTTCAATCTGATTGGATTTATCCATTTCTGATTTTTGTTCTTTAATCTGATTGGATTTCTCTATTTCTTTGTTTTGTTCTATAAACTAATTGGAATTCTCTATTTTTTTGTTTTGTTCTTTATTTTGATAAGAATTATCTCTGGACTCATAGTACTTTAGAAGAGGTGCAGTGTCCCATCTTTTCTTTGACTTGGTCTGACAGTCCATTAATAATTTCCTTTAATGCTATTGAATTGTTTTTCTTTGCTTCTTTTGTAGTTTTGGATTTGTTCTTTGAGGTAGTTGAGTACCAAGGTTTAGATACTACTGAGTCTCAAACATCAGATCCTATTGAATTTAGATACCATTTCATTATGTCCCTTCAGGAATAGTAGTTTGTTCCATCAAATAAGGGAGCTTCATTTGTGGAGAGAGCCATTTGTCCACCCATTTCTTCAAAATCTACCTTCCAGTGTTAAAACTGTGCTGAAGGCACCTACTCTAATACCAATTGTTGAAACATACACCGACACTGAGAGGGTGGGGTGAATCAGTGTCTGGAACTTTTGACTTCTTTTCACACTTTCATAGATTAACTTAACTAACTGAATAAGATATATGCAGCTCAATTAATTATTCATAAACATGTATAACACAAATTGTATGAAGTACATAAAATATCATTCTTTTATTTATTTAACTTGAATGAATACAAATACAATCAATCCTTTAATATCTTCAACTTAAACTAAATATGAGAGATCCAACTATCCAATACAAGACCCAGCTTGTATTTCTTAGATCCAACTAAGAAATGAGGAATCCAACCCTCATAACAAGACCCAACTTGTTGATCTTAGATTCAACTAATATGTGAGGAATCCAATCCTCGTGACATGAGTCGGCTTGTAAACAGGCACCAACCTGATAAAATGAACGTTCATTCAATCCATTATATATATATATATATATATATATATATATATATATATNTCACCACCATTTCTGGTTTATATAGTATTTCAATAGGTATAGGATTGAACCATCATGTCTATTGACATGATTGCACCTCTTTATTTAATTTTAACATAAATAATCTTCTCCTTTTATTGTGTAATTTTCTCAATTAATTAGAAGATTGATCTTGATTCGAATTTCATCCACATGAGTTGATCACAGGTATGGATCGATTCTTCATATCGTTCCCATGCTTATGTTGCATCCCTAGTTCTTCAATAGACCAGATTCAAGCTTTTACCAGCTCTCTGTATTGATATGGTGTTAATATTGTCAAATTCCAGGCCTTTAACTGTTTTGCATAAATTGTATTCTACAAAGGTGCTTTCTTCAACCCAATGTTCAAATGACCGCGGGATCAAAACCACGAGTTTATCCATTTAATCGTTGTCATGAGACCAGTGTTGGAACCAAGTCCTCTGAACTTCAACCTTCTTGCATTTTATCAGAGTAATACTTCTCGAAGTAAACTTCGTCGAAGTACATATAGGCACTCCATGTTGACATTATTCTTCATATGCCCTTCGGCTAAGAACCAAAGGATTAACTCATTTTTTCCATGTAGTTATTAAACTTGGACCTCAAGTTTCTTAAGAACCTTAATATGACCAGGAGCTAGGATCAACTCTCTGGGTATTCTGCTCTCCGGGTCTTCAGGATTATTGAACTTTGCAAACCTTGTATTCATCTGAAGTTTGACCTACCAATGTGGTCATCAAGAGTGGGCAATCGGTTGTTGTCAGTTGTTAGTACTCCTTATGCTATCCTTCCACTGTACTCAATCGAATGATCGAGAATGGTCACGAAGTAGATCAACCACTAGCATTATTTCATGATTCACGCTTACTCTATCCTTCCATTATGTTTAATCAATGGTCAAGAATGATCCCGAAGTAGATCAACTATAAGCGTTACTTCGTGATTCCAGACTTTGACGATTAGTTGATAAAGGAAGCTTGGATATCCCTGAAGTTAGTCCTCATAGAGTGATGTGGCTTGTTGATGTCATTGTTGACGTGGCACTAGCTGAGTGGTTGCCACATGTCACCTTGATTCGTGAATTTTGTATACCTAATGTGCCAACTAGACCTTGACACTTGCCATCTATTGATTGAGCCATGTGTCATATTTATCTTACTATGTGTCTCATCCAAGCTCAAAAGGAATATTCTTCGATTCTTTGTCTTCGAAGGGATGCCACTTCCACATTCTTCAGTTCTCCGAATGGATGGTATCGAATGGAATATTATTTTTTCGATACTCTGATTTCAGAGTGTTATAACAAATCTTCTCTACTAGACTCCAAACACTTTCCTCCGAACACCAATTAATATTTGCCACATGTTATGGCCTTTCTGGACATCAAATAAAGGGTATCAAAGTGGAATATTCTATTTCGATACTCTAATTTCGAAGTGTTAAAAACAACTATTCTCCACTAGAGTCTGAATACCTTCCTCCGAACATAAATCAATAGTCACCACCTGTTTCCTTTTTGGATATTGAATAAAGGGTATTGAAGAGAAATATTATGTTTCAATACTCTGATTTCGGAGTGTTAAAACAACTTTTTGCCACTGGACTCTGAATACCTTCCTCCGAACACCAATCAATAGTCTTCACATGTTACCTTTCTAGACATTGAATAAAAGGTATCAAAGAGGAATATTTTCTTTCGATACTCTGATTCCGGAGTGTTAAAACAACTCTTCTCTACTAGACTCCAAATAGCTTTCTACGAATACCAATCAATAGTGGCCACATGTTACCTTCAGGATTCATCAATCAGAATCACCCTGAGTTGATCTCCACCATTGGTCTAGTCCTTCTTGATCTAATGGTTTGTATTGCTCCCAAAGTTTTTCCCTCGATCTAATGGTTGGTTGGATTTCAGAACTTCATGCCTTTGGTCCCACTTATCCTATCCTTCCACTTTGTCATTGACGGTTGAGAACTGAACCGAATTTTATCCACAAGATATGATGGTTGATGGTAATTTCACGACTTAAGATATTTCAAGACTTTGTGTCTTATGGAGTCCACGTATTCTATCCTTCCACTTGGTTCTATCTGAAGATCAAGATAGATCCCAAACTGATCTAACGGTTGTGATTACTCCTAAATATTGAATGGACGATTAGGATTCCAGGATCCTTCATGAAGGTTTCTTATTTGCAGGCTCTGTATTCTACGTGATTTGATGGTTTTGGATTGTCCCGAAGTTTCTCAATATGTTCTAATGAGATCTCACTTCTACACGATCTGATGGTCCAGGATTGTCCCATGAACTACATCAACAAACATGATTCAATCCTGATAGAACTTCTGTAATTCACTCTCCCTTCTGAGATTTCCTTCATCCTTTCCATGCTTTGATTCTGTGTGTTTATCCTTTCCCTGCTATCTCTCCTGAGATTTAGGAGCATAGGATCATTGTGGATCCTATCGTGATCAACATTGATCATGAATTACTTCTGCTGCAAGGTGATCTTCCTCTTCCCCAAGGTGATCTTCATTTTTCTCTGATTATTGTATATGTTTGACTCATGTTTCCATCAATGACAATACACAATCAATAATTCCAACATAAAATACTCCATCTCATGGAAGGACCAAGCACAATCTTTTACAATATTGCTTAGGTACAATTACAATACTCCTCTCAAGTACAAACTCTAGGAAAAATATAAGCTCAAAATTTTTAATGACCAATATGAAAGACTTATATATAACATCCTAGACTTTCTACAAATACAAGGTGTGATTCATATTTCTCTATAGTATCTACTTTTATTAAACACAACACACAAACTTTACCTTGTTTGTCCATCGCCATCCTATCTTTGATGCGACCACTAGAACTATCAACAACATCCTTTGTATCAAACTCCAAAATAAATATTTGTTGCATCTAGAACAATATCATTATCTTGCCCGCTACAATATCATTATTCCAACTCATAATTAAGTCTACCACCATTAGCTAGCTTCTTTAGTGAAAAAAATGCAAATTCACTATAACTTTGATTTCCACCATAATCAACCAATGGTCATTCACCCAAATAAATTTCTTCCATATTTGAATCAGGTGTCCATGCTTCTTCATTCACTTATATAATTTTCATCTCAAACAACATACCATTTGAAAACCAACCATACCTTTAGGTCGAACACTAGTACCACACACTTTGACTGGGAACATGTTGTACTCCAAGTCCTACGATCAACCTCACTATAAATATTGAAAAAATGGCCATCTTATGGACACATTTCCATCTACCAAGACACCTAGGTACCTAATCATGGTGTTCACCAATTATTTACGTGATCCAAAATGGATCATTATATAATTTGTCATCTATCTTTGTACATTTTGGGTGGAAAATTTGGAGGAATTGGATTCTAGGGCCCATTTTGAGTTATTCTCTTCCTAGTGCTAAATATTTTGAGTGTAATATTATCTTAGACATGACCATGTATCATATTTTTATAGATAGTGGGAACTTGTTCTATTGGTCGTGTCTTTATCAATGAATCTATCACCATTCCAATGTCAAAGAATTTCATGTATCCAAAGGGGAGTGTTGGGTATGTGTTATATTCTTTGCACGACCAAACCTGGTGTGTTCATTGTGTGCGGGGATCACAGGGGAGTTTTAGGGGGGTGGGATTCCCCGTGTGTGAGGGTTTTAGGGAAATTCCCTTGGAAAAAAATTGGCAGTTTTTGCGTCCGTGTTTTAGCAGTTTTTCGGCACATGGTTTTCTCCGATAGTTTTCTAATTCCAGTTAAGGAATTAGGGTTGTTAACTAATCCAAGTCAAAGGATTAGGGATTTTGGATTCCATAGAATCCTATATATATTGTATTGTAAAAGATGAAGCCAAATGATGAATAAAATATTAGAGGTGTGACTCTAAACAGGTTGTTGGTTTTCCCGGTTTGGGTTTCCAAGGTCAAATCTCTATGCAATGTGTGTGTGTGCCATTGTATCTTTTTTTTTATTACGAATGTGTTTGCAGTAATTAATTGTACAAGGTTAAAATCTACAGGGAGGTCAAGGATATAGATATTATTCCCTTTTATGGTAGAGGAAATATCAATACCAAAGCTGAGGGAAAATGATATTTGGATCACGGTAACCTGAAAATTCCCAAAAGACCCCATGCCCATAAGGTTGAAAGCTCTATAATTGAGGGTTTAAGAAGGTCTTAGCGAAGATTGATTCTCACTTGGTTGGACACAAATGACATAATTGAATATGGAGGTCAACATGGGAATGTGAGTTAAGGCCGACGAGATGATGTTAACTTTCTCTTTGGGAGAGGTACAATGGAACTAAGAAATCATATGATTATTTGAGATCCCTATGCGATGTATTGGAAAATAATCAATGTAGTTCTGAGGATTCTACATGGTAAGTGGCTATTGAGGATGATCTTTGTTTTTGGTAGCAAACTATGGGGGAGAGAAAATGTTTGTTTGAATTATAGTTGAGAGCTAATAGAGCCCCACATATAGGGGAAGGAGAGGATGATGATGATCGAAGAGTAGCATTGGGATTTGAGAGTACACTGGCCAGGGAATGAGAAGAACTATTGAGGCATTTGGATTTTCTTCATCAGTATGTCAGAGTTGTGAGATCCCCATCATGGGACTCGAGAACCATAAAAATTCCTTGGCATTTAGTAGTTGACAAGGATGAAACGATTCCACTTGGATTTTGTGTGTCTCTTTCTAGGTATCAAGAAGAAATGTCAAGGCATTTGTCTCTTTTGCATAGACATGTTGGATTTGAACAGTCATTGAAATTGGAACCAAGAAGGAGGAGAAATTCACCATTAATGCTTGATGTTGAAGGATTGGAATCTTTTAAATCTCTAGTCAAGGAACACAATGAAATGTAAGAACATCCTATTTCTCTTCATCAAAATATTGAAGTTGAAAGAATCTCATATTTGGGATCAATATCTACAACATCTCCACAATCAATGGTTCATGAAGTTGAAGAAATAGTGCCACCCAGATTGGTGAGTTCTATAATAATGGAACAAGAATATTCAAGATATTTGCCATCAACCATGAATATCATACCTTCCAAGTCTCCACCACTAGAACCTTTGACACTTTTGAACAAACAGGAACTTCTGGATTTTCTTTTAGGATTGAAGTTTGGAACATTTGGACATAGATATATATCAAAGGGATAACCCATATTGATAGTGGTGGTGATATGCATATTCATGTGTGCCTTTACTTGGTCTTTGGGTCCCCTCAGTTGGCTAGTTCACAATGAGATCTTCCCTCTAGAGATCCATTTGGTTGGTCAATCAATCAATGTCTCAATGAATCTTTTCTTCACCTTCATAATCACGCAAACATTCTTGGTGATGCTATTCCACTTCAAGTTTGATATCTTCCTCTTCTTCAATAGATGGTTGGTCATCATAACTCTCTTCATCTATTTTTTTCTCCATGAAACCAAAAACGTGCCCATCGAAGAGATTAGCAAAGTGTGGATAGAGCATTAGTTTTAGAGAAGATTATTTTCCCTGAAATGGGATCAGAAACAACAAATGACTTCTCAACTCAAAAATGACACCTCCTCCCTATACTATATTTTATTTGAACTCTTTGACAATAAAAAACACACATTCATGTCCAAATCATCCAATTTATCCATAGAAGTCGTGAAATTTAGTAGCAATCAAATTCACTGCAAAATCGTTTACTACGCCAACACCTCCACCATTATCTTCACATCATTATCTACCCCTGTGACTCTAAAATATACAAAAATGATGTCAGGTGTGTAGAGATAGTGGCTAAGACCAAATATTATAACAAGGAAACCATTTGAGAATGTAGGTTTCCACAGTTATTAGTCATAGTAGTAGAATTTTTTTTCTTCTGGATAGCATTACGTGAGAGGTTTTGAAACATACAAAGTTTCAGGTGGACACTCCACCCATCATCAGGGACATATGAAACCATTCTTCTAGAACAATTCTTACACCAAAAGTCTCTTCATTCTTGAGATTTTATAGAAATATTTGATTGGGTTAAACCTCAATTGGATGATAGGGATGAGTCCAAGTCATTGTCAGTCCCAATATGCTTCGCAATACCATGCCCTTTTACATGGTAAGGTACAATTTTTTCCACCTCTTTCACATGGTATTCATAATGATCATACATTCATATGGTCCTCATCACAATGGATT
>JASDQU010100286.1:388131-406938 GCA_032191745.1 Picea mariana | reverse complement strand
AAGTGGTGGCGCCAAGACCATGAGGGTGAGATGAGAGGTAGTGAGGTGTGGGCAATATGAAAGGGAAGGACACACGGTGAAATGAAATAAGCAGAGGGGGTAGGAGATGAAATACAATGGGCACATTATTAATGGGAGGCTGACGTGGAAATGAGCGGGACACATGGTAGGTGGTGAGTGGACGATGGACTGAGGAGGGGCCACATCATGAGGTGAAGTGGAAGATAGGCTGCGGGGAAGAGGCGGCTCGAGAGGTGACACAACGGGGGGAAGGCCCCACACTAATTAAGAGCGGAGAGGCTGAGAAGGGAGGGATCACCTGAGCGTCGTTGATCCGGGCACTTTGATCTCAGTCGTTGGGAAGATGCGCACCTGATTCCGGACCCCCCCCTTATTAAAGGCAGAAAGGCAAGGGGGTCCGGAATTGCCTATGCGTCGTTGATCCGAGCATTCTAATCGCATCCGTTGAAGAGGTGTGCCCTAGATTCCGGACCCCCCCCCTCCGCTTAAAGGTAGAAAGGCGAGGGGCTCCGGAATCCGATGTGCACCGTTGATCTGGGCGCACGGATCCCTGTCGTCCAGATCTGCTTGTCTCTTAACCATAGGCGCATTTTGCGCCCCGAACTTAGGGTAAGTGGGTTTTACCCACTCTTTCGCATTTTATCTCCCCTTACAAGAAATGTCGCTAACAAGATCACATGACCATTTAAAAATAAAGTGTTTGGAAAGTTGTAGCCTTCACTCCATTTTCAATTTTATTCTTTCTAGAAAATGACAATATTGATCGAACATCATTGCATTAGATGGTACTCATTGTATTTAAACAAAAATTATTTCCCATAATGTTGTGAGAGATTAATCCTTCTAATGACTATGATAGGTTTTTCCTAGGAAACCCAATTTTGCATTGCATAATATGATGGAAGGATTTCTTTTTAATACACTTTTATCAAAATACATTTATTATTTTCTTATTCACTCACTTATAATTTAATGAGTTTTTCAAGTGTAATATAATCAAATTACCAAGTTCATATACTCCTTAAACTATTTACATCCCTAAAATGTATTAATATTTTGGAAGCATCATTCAAAGATGCATAAATTGATTTTTGTTGACATTTTTGAAGCATCGTTGAATAGAGTGATTTTTGAACAAGGTATGAAGTCTAGATAATCCAATCATGTACAGAAGAAGCCAAAAAAATGTAAATTAATTCATGAAAGGCCTTTACAAAAATTGAAGAGAATATTGTTGATGGATTTTTGAGATTCAATAGTGTGAATTGATAGGAAAAAGAATCCCATTTTGTAACAAAATTTGTCTTATGCTTTTTTTTTTTCTATTGAACTTCATTATACCATTAGTAAGTCGGCCCTATGTTTTATGAAAGTTATGTTTGGTATTTGTAAGGTTTTCTCATGTGTTGAGAAGGTTAGGCCTCAACAATTTTTAAGGTCACTTGAATGTTCTTCAAAAGGTTGTCCCAACATTTAGGACAACCTCACCATTCAAAAGGTTGATAAAAAATGCACCATGTATTACATTAAAATTCGATTTGAATGTACATGCCAAAAAATGGAAACAATAAATTCCCATTTATATATAAGAAAGGAAAGCCAACATAACCACCATGGTTACTCCCACATCATGTTAATAAACATAGGGAGGAACTCATTGGGTGACATTGCCTCTGGTCTCAACAAATTAAATTCTATTTCCAAACCAACCTTACTCAAATTATTTTTTTCATTCAAACAAACATTTCTCATGCTCCTATATTAGTGTGTAGGGTAACTAATAAATCTATATAATGTAACCTAGGAGACATGATTTTTTTGATATAGTCTTCATGACTAGATATTCATGGAACAAAGATAACTTAGGAAAGGACACACAAAAAAATTCCAATGAGTCATCAGTACTACTACTGGAAAATTGTTGACATGATGATCCTCTCATGCACTCTGGACCATGTATTTTAATTGAAATTGACCCTCATTTTCCTCATATTCCAATAGTCCTTGGGAGATTCTCTTTATATATCACCATTGCATTTTTCTTGCCACATGTCTCATTTGGGTTCACCATGGAGCCTTTTATTTGAAAGTTGTGATATTTCCATTAGAAACCCCTTCCATTGTTGACTTGGGATAGATTCGATGATTAACAGGTATCTCATGAGCTACTCCGTCACATCCTCCCACCATATGTCCATTGACGCTTATCCCACTAAAATATCCTTTTAATTAATTATTCATGAAACCTATTCAAAATATCAGGTCTATTAGTTATTCACGAACGATCCAAAACACTTTTCTTATCTTTGAACAACATATAACCTTGATTCATTTTGGCATTTCCCTTCCCCCACTTCGGGGGTACGATTTTTCTCCTTTCATTGCATATTAAACCCACGGGTGCTTCACCTTATCGACCAATATCCTATCATGTTCATTCATAAAGGGGGTTTTTAAATTATGAAAAATAAAGTCACTATATTGTAGGTATTGGGGGAGGTGCAAGGTACTGAGGGGTTTATAGGTATTGGGGATATTAAAAGGGCTATCTAGTAAAAATAAGGGTTTTTTTATTGCAACTTGGGAGGGGGGTTCAACAAAATGATTTTGGGAGGAATTTACCAATATCTATTGAAATTAGGGGTATGCTTTAATAGTCCATGAATGCATGTGCTATGTTGCAGGTTTATGGAGTGAAGACCCCATGATTAAACCCTACCATGTCCTTCAATTTTGTTGTTTACTTGTTCTGGTGTTTGTCCTTCTACATAAGGATTTCCCATCCTAAATTGGTTTTGCTTGATGGTTGCTAGCCTACCTTACCTCTATTTCCCCCTTCCTGCATTTTCCCGTGCTTGTAACATCCAAACGAGCACAAACTAATAAGAGCTAGTGGAGAATTATCGACTGAAACATAGAGATGGAAAATACCATTGAATATCTTAAATTATTTTTATTTGTTCCTATTATTAAGTACATTTTTAAACACTTCCTCTACCCATACACTTAATCATACCTATGTGTTACCTTCTGAGTTTTACCATCAATGAAAATGTCATATCTATAATTCCATTGAATACCCATAGAGAATATGAAAATCGAAAATGGATGTATTGACTCCTAGCCCAAAAATTTAGTTTTCCATAAAATTATTCTCATGTTATGTTCATACTTCTATAACCCAAATAGAAAAGGTAGGAAACCATTGAATTGTTCGTGTCTTAAATATTCTAAATGAAACTATCTGGATAGATTGATTACAATGAGAAATCATACATAGAGTACTCATGAGGTTTGGTGCTTAAATGGTCATCTCAAATAGAAGGCTTTTCCTCATCCTTATATGGCTGAATTTCGTCTGTAGATGGAATTCCATTTTTGAAATATTTCCATTAGAAGTTAATGAGTTTTTACTTCTGCAAATTATTGAGGTAATGACCCTTTTGTGGACTTTGGACTATGGATCTCATACGAACCAGTGTTTTCCAACCTCTAATTGAATTGTACCAGTGACCCATGAAAATGTCTTGATACATAACATTGACCTTCCATTTCCTCACATTCCAATAGTCCTTGGAATACTAGAAACACCAATTGTGGTCAATTTAATGATGAACAGGTATTTCAGGATATCCTAGTACATCACATCATCGCCATGCATCTATTCACGTTTACCTATGCTAGAAAACATTTTGAAGTATTCATTTACCATCTAAAAACAAAATCCCAAATCTTTGAATAACATAACTACCCTAATTCACTTCTGCACTCCCTTTCCCCTGCTTCAGATATATGCTAGTTTATTTTGTAAAGGTGTCATCCCTAGGAGGTGAGCAGTTTGAAACAACCAAACCCAAGGGATCTCCCAATTACTCGTGACATCATGGAAATCATAAACATACGATTGTATAGTTTTTTGTCATAAAAAAAACCGAACTGTAATGAGAGAAGAAAAAGACAACCACCCTCTATCTTTGGTTAGCATTAAAATCCACATAGTTCTCACCTGCAAGTTCAAATATTTTCACTCAAATTCTATCAGCGATCACTTCCTAAAATCTAGACAAAAATGATATGCAGCTTTGGTTGTAGAAAAGTGAAAATAAAGAGCAGGTTTCATCTATAGCCGACTTCATTGTTCTGGTTTCTATGTTGAATGTTTGTAACCTTAAATATGGAAAATTGAACATCGACCCATAGAAGACAAACGAAGACCCAAATGTTTAACATTTGTGAACTCCAAATGCCTAGAACTACGTGTTCATGCTGCTTCTTTGCTTCGGGTGAGTCTGCATCATTTTCTTGCATTCGATCCGCTTAAAGATCAGCCTTCATCAATTCCTTCTTGTCTTGGATGCTCAATTTCCTCACCTGCTTGCCAGTAATTTCCTTAATCATCACCTCACCTGAGAAACAATGAGAGCTTTTGCATATTGCAAACTCTCTCACATGCAGGTGGCTACATCCAGAATTCCCTTTCTTCACTTCACTTCCTACAGAAATTCTATGACCATGAACTGGCCATTCCATCTATGGCCGATATACAATCTACAGGAATCAAATTCGTCCCTAGCGATGGCGACCTCACCAAGGTCTACTTGTATGAGGACCTTTCAAACCAACCACCAAGAATGAGGACATGTGATCCAAAATGAATTTCAAGAAATGCTCTGGATTTTGTATACTGAGTTTAATTTTCGATGTGGCAGAAATGCATACGTCGAATTGATATACAACAACACTCTGAGTAAAGGACTGACTAAAGTTAAATCAAAATGGCATGAAATGAAAATGGACCAATTATAGTGGCTAACAGTAAGAGACAACTAGAGTGAAAAAAAACAGTAAAACATTCTATTTACGAACATGTAAAATTTTCTAATCGCTTTCACTAATGACTGACGTATGTTTTAGCAAATACAAGGATTTTAACTTCTTGAATCAGAACCCTCCATAAGGTGAAGGATTTTAACTTCTTGAATAAGAATCCTCCATAAGGTGAATGACAACAAGAATATACTTCATTTAATGAATCTAGTCCATCCATTTCAAAGTTTTCATTAAAATAACAATTAATCTGACACTTTTGGGGATGCCTATATGTAAGTTGGGTCAGATGCCATCATCATGGGTTGTGGCAACCAAATATTCCTTACACCAAGTTTAATTTATCACTTACATGTACTTGGTCTTTTTACACTTGATTCCTTACACCAAGTTTAATTTATCACTTACATGTACTTGGTCTTTTTATACTTAATCAAGTGGTGGATCTCGATGCTACTAACATTTGGAGTCAAGGTTAAGATTTGGAGTCAAGGTTGGAGCTCTTATATCTTTACGTCTTGTTGTAGATTTTGTTATTGAATGGGAGACTTTTTTAAATGAACTTAAAAGACACCATATTAGAAGTAGAGATGATAACAATTTGTTGTTTGGACTTAAAAACGTTGTTAGTAGATATACAACTAGATTAGAGTATAGGGTGTTGCAAGTTAATGATATGGGGAAACAATGTTGGTGGTAGTCCAAATTTCTAAAGGTAAAAGTCTCAAAGAAACTAATTTTTTTATGTGGTTAATTTTGAGATATTGAGCCCTGAGTTGAGGGATGTTAAAAAAACACAAAAGCAAGGGTCAAGTACCTATATACTAGCAAGGATCAAGTACCTATATACTCCATATGAAGGATGGGGAATTCATGCAAAACATTTATTTCTACATTGACCATTTGCTCAAAAAGTTTTGAAAACATTGGTCACTGGATGGGATAAGGAAATGTGTGGTAGGGTTTTTCATTGAAGAGGTTTCTTCATCATTGGTTCCAAGGATGGATAAAGGTCTAGAGATGTCTTTTTTTGGTATCATGGGTATTTGGTTTTCTCATAATTCATTGATCTTTAAATTTTTTTTTATATAATCCTTTTTTTGGTATCATGGGTATTTGGTTTTCCCATAATTCATTGATCTTTAATTTTTCTTTTATATAATCCTTTTAGTTCAATCTAATAGACAAAAATCTAAATAAAAATTCCCATAAAAAAATTGAAATTTATTGATAGATGGGTCAAAATCTTGGGGTTTTTTCTATTGAGATTGTTAAGGACAAGTTAGTATTTATGATATTGGTGATATTATTTATTGCCATGAAAATCATTTTATCGACCAATATTGGGAAAGAGACAAATAATTTTGTTGAATATATCTGTAAGTAAAGAAGTCCTCTAGTGGATGGCGGATGAATATAATATTCTCATTACTCATATGAAGTGAAGGATATTTTAGGTTTAATTGATTATATCTCATTTTCACATGTTTACAGGAGTTGAACTGTGAAATTAACTTACAATTTAAAGAAAGACTTTAGATGTTATCAATAACTATATTATTTGTGGAGTTCAATGTTGAATAATTGTTTGAACTCAATTTGACTTTGTAGGATATAGGTCTTTCATATATATATATAATAATTTTTAAGTTGTATGTATAAAAAAATGAACTATAATTTAATTTGGCACTACTACAACAATGTTATGTTAAGACTATTTCTAATCATAAAATTATGGGAAAGATAGAAGATATAAATTTTCCTCAAATGAAGAAAATAGTTATTAGATATGTGATGATGATATTAGGAAGTTGGAGATTCTCTTATGATCATTTTTTACCTCAGAGTGTTTTTATAAACCCTTGTTTTGTATCATGCCATGAGCATGTGAAAAAAAAAATATTTTTATATTGAATTGGAATAAAAAAATGTAATTTTTAATTTGCAAAAAAGTTAAATATTAAATATTTAAAACCAAATTATATATATATATATATATATATATATATATATATATATATATATATATATATAATTTTCTTTAATAATATAATTTATAAAATAAATATTATTAAAAAATAAATATTTTAATCTTTTACATAAATATAGATTAAAAATATTACATCCATTTTATAAAATATGCATCCACTTCCAATACAATATATAATATAAAATATATAATATCATATTTATTTTATTTCTTCTTTTCAATTAATATTGATGAGAACCATTTTCTTAAATTCATATCATATTAATAATAAAAAGATTGTAAATAAAACTTTGTATCTCAAATTGATTATAAAATGGTATAAGCGAAAAACACTCAATTTATTTATATAATTTTTCAATACATAAATGATGTAAATATCAATCTAATATCAATCTTTTAACAAAAAAATATATAGCTAAAATGTGAAGCATAGATCTTGAGATAATAATTTACCAAAAAAAAAGATAAATTCAAATAGTAACAAAAAAAATGAATAACGTCACATCAAAATTACTTAAATGATTACACTGACCAAATGGCTTTTATATAAGAATACAATAGGTCCATTCAAGATGCACATGGCCCAACAGCTGAGAAAGAAAGTTGAAAAGATACAACTATAAGCTAAGTGAAGGGCATGCGCAGACTAGGTGTCTTGTAGGGAGGTTCGATAAAGGGAGTTTTGTAAGGATGTTGATTGCAATTTGTTCAGAGATTGAGGGGAAGGAGTCTGGTTTCGTAGAGGATTTAAGCCTTTTGGTGCAGGGGAATGGGGGGTCCCCGGAAGGTAGAGGAGGTTTCTTGGGAGAAGGGAGAGTTCCTCCGATAGGAAGGTCTAGTGGAGGAGATTTGGAGGTAGGGGTTTTGGGGTCTGTCCCTCAGACTGGACCTGAACCTGTTCTTTCTTTAAATTGGAAAACGAATGATTATTTTTCCCCGACAGCAGGGTCAGAATCGCTTGTAGAGAATCCTGCGTTCTCGGATAGCACGCTCGTTCGTGGTTTTTTTCAAACAGAGACTTCTGCCGATTTTGGGAAGCAGAGGCAGTCGAGTTTAGTGGTTTTAGGGTCTGCCCCTCAGACTGGACCAGAAACTGGGATTCCATTTAAGTGCAAATCAAATGATTTTTTATTCCCAACCGCAGGGTCACTAGCGCTAGTAGAGATTCTCTACTAGCGCTAGTAGAGATTGTCCGTTTGTGGTTATATTCAAACAGAGTCTTCTGATGTCTTTGGGGAACAGGGGCAGTCGAAATCTGTCTTGAATTCGGAGGTCTCTGCAGTAACGGGTGTTCAGAGTTGCGAAAATCGGGATCTCCTGATTGATTTAGCCAAATCGAATAATTTCTTATCTTCGAGCGCGGGGACAATTTTTCTAGGAGGGGATCAAGTGAGCTCGGAAAGCGCGCCTTTTCATGGCCTAATTCAGGCAGGGACTCCTGTTGTCGGTATGGATCGGGGGCAGAAGAGTCTTGTTTTAGGTACGGGGGGTTCTGAAGCACCGGGTGAACAGTGTTGTGGTAAAAGGGACCTCCCGAATGTGTTGTCTGAGATTGAAGAGGCAATTGTCGACCATGTGTCGTCTTATAGAGAGGTCCTCAAAAGAACTCCTTTGCTGATTTTAGTTGGAGGGGAGAGAATATAAAAGCTTTTGGAAAAGTCGTGTAAAGAGATGTCCCCTTTGAATCCTAATTCCCATGTTCCAAGGGATAAGGAACCATTGAAAAAAGGGGTAGTCCATGGAGGTCTCGAAAATGACTTCTCTCCTTTAAAGATTAGAAGTGCAAGGAGGCTAGGGATTGAGAAGCAGATTGGAGAGTCAATTTTTTACGGATTGAGGGCACTTAGAGCACAAAAATCCCTAGCACGTGTTAAAAAATGATTGTGGTCTCCTTAAACGTGAGAGGAGTGGGGGGCAGCGCCAAGTTCCTAGCCCTAAAAAGACTTATAGAATTAGTGAAACCGGATGTTATGCTTATACAGGAAACTATGGTAGGGGTGGAAAAAGAAAGGGATCTTTTTGTTAAACTGTTACCACATTGGTTTTTTTGTGGAGTGGACTCCACAGGTCTCTTTGGTGGGATGCTCTCAGCATGGAATCCAAGGAAAGCTGACTTTTCTGCTTGCTTGATTCCTGCAGGGATTTTGCTGGAGGGACGTGTAATTGACCTTGATAGAGATTTGAAGGTGATTAACTATTATAAGTCGTATTCTGACAGAGAGATCTTTTGGGAGGAGATTAAGAAAGAAGGACTTTTAAAAGAGAAAAATGTAATCTTGGGGGGGGATCTCAACTTTGCTACCTCTTTCAGAGAGGTGTGGGTTATCATGTTAGAGTGGATTCTTTACAGCTATACTTTAGCAAGTTGATACAAGAGGAGGGTATGGTGGAATGGAGAAATGGAAGAAGAGGACATGAGTTTATTGCCAAGAGGCTGGATCGATTTTTTATTTCTGAGGACATTGCTTCCACAGGATTTAGATACAGATCTGTAGTGTGTAATGTAAAGGTTTCTGACCATATGCCAATAATTCTACACTTGGAAAAAGAAATTAGGGAGGTCAGCTACCCCTTTAAGTTCAATTCTATTTGGTTGGATGAGCCATAATTTGTATCGTTTGTCATGTCCAAATGGGCAGGAATGTTGGGAACAATGACCATAAATCCTATGGATCCAATGGTACATAAGCTAAAGATACTCAAGGCTTGGGTGATTAATTGGGAAAAACAAAAAAAGCAAAGAGCAAAGGAAGAATTGGTTAAGCTGGAGGTGGAACTAGACATAAGTTATTCAAATCATCCCTGGTGGTATTGAGAATGAGGTAGATAGAGAGTTGATTGCTAAAAAAGAGCTAAGAAAAATGTTTCTATTGAGGCAAGAAGAGGAAACCTGGCGACAGAAGAGGTGACTGAACTGGCTGGCTTCAGGTGATAGAAACACACAAAATTTCCATGCATGTGCTAACGCTAGAAAATAGATCAACACTATTTGGGAGTTGTCCAAGGAGGATGGGACAATGATTTCTAGCAATCTAGAACTACAAAAAGAAGCAGTTGGTTTCTTCCGTAAAATATTATTGGCCCATCCGAACCTTGCCATTACTGATCAACTGGAAATCCTAAAGAATTACCCTAGGATGTTCACAGAAGAAGATAGCCAAATGATAACCTTACCTGTAACTTCAGCAGAAGTTCTGCCAGTTCTCAAAAGATTTAAAGCCTCGAAAAGCCTTAGGCCTAATGGCTGGACCGTAGACTTTGTTTTGGCTTTTTTTGACATTTTGAGTGATGAACTAAAGAAGATGATTGAAGAGACTAGAAAGAAAGGGAGGGTTTCTAGAGATTTGAATGCAACTTTTCTTTCTCTGATCCCAAAGAGTGAGAATCCAGGAAATTTTGGGGATTATAGGCCCATAGCTCTATGTAACTTGTATAAAATCATCACAAAAATTATTGCCAATAGAGTTAAAACAACTATGTCTTATGGTATATCAAAAGAACAATTTGGCTTTCTGGAGGGAAGACAAATCATCGACGTTATTGGCGTAGTTCAGGAAGTTTTTCATAGTATCAAAGTTAAAAGTATCAAAGCCTTTGTTCTTAAACTAGACATGATACAGGCTTATGACAGAGTTCACTGGGGCTTCTTAACACTGGTGCTGCTACAGGTGGGATTGAGCTTAGAAGCCACAGACTGGATTATGGGGTGTGTAACCTTTGCAAACTTTGTTGTTTTGATTAATGGAAAGCCTGCAGTTTTTTCAAAAGCACAAGGGGATTAAGACAAGGGTGCCCATTATCCCCTTTTCTCTTTCTTCTTGTTGTGGAAGGATTAAGCAGAGCTATAAAGGAACATGTAAAAGAAAATGACTTAAAAGGTATTCCTGTGGCTAGAGGGATTCACATTACTCATTTGATGTTTGTAGATGACTTAATTCTGTTTGGGAATGGCAATTTTGGAGAGTGGATTTTATATAAGGACCTTTTAGAATTGTTCAGTAAAGCAACTGGTATGGATTTTAGTCCACAAAATTCAATGTTTATTGAAGTAGGATGGACAACAGAGGAATTAGCATTACTGAAGGAGATTTTGTCTTATGATGTAAATTCAATAGATATAGGTTTCAAGTATCTTGGTTATTTTCTTAAACCCAATTGTTATAAGAAGGTTGATTGGTATTGGTTGGTGAGGAATTTTGAGAAAAAGATTGCAAGATGGAGTCTAAGATGGTTGAGTTTAGGGGGGAGGGTGATACTAGCTAAAGATGTACTTGAAAGTATACATGTTTACTGGCTATCCCTGGCTAAGATCCCAAAAAGTATACTCAATATTATCAGAAGGAAAATGTTCAGTTTTATGTGGTCTCGAAAAAAGGATAAAGAAGGGTTACATTTGATAAGATGGGATAAACTAGCCAAACCTAAAAAGCAGGGAGGATGGGGTATAAAAAATTTATTTACTTTTGGGAAATCCCTTGCAGCAAAAATATTGTGGAGATGTCTCATGGTACTTGGTATTTGGCATGAGTTAATTGTTAGTAAGTACCTTAGGAAGACGTTTGTGGTTGCATGGCTTAGGCAAGGTAACAGAAAGTGGACTGGTGGCTCTAATATCTGGAGGGCTCTTACTTCTTCTCTAAGTATTATATTAGAATGGCTAGCGTGGAAGCCAGGAGATGGAAGGGATGTCAGAATTGGTATTGATCCCTTGGTTGGGTCACAAAATGTTTATAAACTTTCAAGGAATCTTACATCAAAACTGAAGGAGCTAGGAATAGAATTCATGTCACAAGTAAGATCAGTGGATCTAGAAAACACAAGACAAACAAGGTGGTTAAAGATAGAGGCTTTAGGATTGGAAGGAGACACAATACTTGAATGGGAAAACCATGTAAAAGGTTTAGCAAGCTTGGGAATTGAACTGAATAATGAAAGAAATTTACTAATGTGGTCCTGGGATACCAAAAGTGGACAAGTAAGTGCAAAGAAAGCCTATGAAGTACAAATGCTGGAGGGCGAAGTATATGAACCTGTTTTCTGGTATAGTTAGCTTTGGCATTGGCAGATGCCATTAAAAGTTAAGCTTTTTATGTGGCTATTGTTAGAACAAAGAATACTAACTTGGGAAAACTTAGTTAAACGAGGTTTTCATGGCCCTAGCAGATGTATTCTTTGTGGGATTTGTGAGGAGATTGTAAATCGCCTATTTGTGGAGTGTAACTTTACTAAATAAATATGGAACTTAATACTTAAGTATTTAAACTGTGACGGTTTTTGGGAAGGAGGACAGGTGAGTGATTGTATCCTGAACTGGAAAATAAGGAAGGGAGAAATTATAGAAGTCCCAGGACTAATCTGTTGGGAGATCTGGAAACATAGAAACCTTGCTATTTTTGAAGATAGACCACTAAATAGGAACATAGTTTGCTCAAGGATTTTACAGGTGCAGGGAGAATTAAAAATAGATCACAATAGGAAGGAAAGGAGGATTGATAGTCTATAGATCACCCTTACTCTTTTAGGATCTGGTTGTGGGTTGGTTTGATGGTGCTTCACAAGAAAGGGGGGAGATTTGTGGAGCAGGAGTTGTTTTAAAGTGCCCATTGGTGGGTACTTATAAAATCAAAATGAATCGTGGTAGTGGCTCTAATACCAAGGCTGAACTTCTAGCATTATGGTATATTTTATACTTTTCTCATCTTAAAAAGGTAACAAGGTTGCAGTTTGTAGGTGATTCAAAAGTAATTATTGATTGGTTTACCAATGCAAACAATCTTCAGGTGATTTCATTGCAGCACTGGATGAAAAAGATTAGAGACCTTAGCAGGAATTTCACACAGCTTAAAGCACAACATATTTACAGAAAATACAACAAGGAAGCTGATGTACTTTCAAAAGAAACTTTAACTCTTGAGGAAGATGGTTTATATTTTGCAGCGGTTAAAGAAGGACATGCATAATTTTTTGATAGATTAGACATAGCTTAACTACACAGTCCACTAGTTGAAGACTTGATATTTTTGAGCGGTTTAAAGAAGAAGTTTTTTTCTGAAGACTATAAAAGAGCTTTCTAGCTCTAATGGAATGATAAGATGGGATGTAATCTCTGATTGTATTGCAGCAACAAAAGAATATTATTTATGAACTTCTAAAAGTTTTTGTAACAGACAAATTATATTTCCTAATATAAGACATTTTTCTTATGAAAAAAAAGCTACACATCAATAACTACGAACTAAAATAGTTGTAAGAGAAATGTTTCCTTTGAGTTGGACATTGTCGAATCGCCATTGACTCCACTAGGTTCTGCTAGATTAAGGGGTGCAACCTCTTTAGGTAGGTCGCTCTAGCCAAATAACAACATCTAACAATTATTCCAGTTTAATTGATGTCTCCTTCCAACTTTCCTTAACACCTTCGATCAAGTATTGCATCAATTCTTTTATTTTATTATTTAGATGTTCTTTGCATAACAATAATTATTTTCCCTTTGTTATCAAATTTTCATCTTCATCCATTATACCCATCCCTGAATAGCCAGATCACCTCATCATTTTAATAATAGGATTTAAAAGTTTTTCATTTTATTAAATTGCTCGTACTTATCATGTATTGTATAAATTACTTCATTCAAACAATAGATAAGTGACCAAAATTCCGCGGCTTCAAGCTCAAATAAATTTAAACCTTGCAACTCCACTTTTAGCATTTTGAATTGTTCAAAAAACAAATCACTTTCATAAATGACACTAAAAACATAGCCCAATTTTGGAATATAAATTATGTAAATGTTATTACTCCACTCCATCAACACATTAACACATTATTTATGGAATTTGTAAACCCCTTCTAAGTATGTAACTATATCATTTTTCGGTGATGCGATACCTTTTTCACCTTTTTCCCCCAACCACTAGGAGAAAAAATAATAAAAACTAAAAATCAATAATAAAAACAATTTTCTTTTAATTTATGTAATTAAAAAAACATAAAAAACAAACAAAGAACATATCATTACTGATTGACTTTTCAAAAATGACACATAGCCTTTATTTGTTTCACTTATTAGTCCATGTCTAGGGCATGGGAGTATAACAATGAGTTCTTAGTTTGACTTCTATTAGTTGTTCATTGACTTTCCAATATTTTTATTTTATTCAAAGTTATGTCTTATAATTTCGATTTTTTCAATTAATTGAAACATATAATATTATTTTTCTCCATTTCTATTGGCTATAGAGTTTAAGGTGTTATTGTCAATATTGGGTAGTTCTTGGGATTGGAGATGATTATGTATTATTTTATTTTGGTGCCATGACATTTCCTCTTTTCACTGCGCCCCGAAGTTGCCTCTGTGTACCTCTGACGCTCAGATACTATGTCAAGGTCTCCCTGCATACTATGTCCACGACGTTTCCTCTGTGTACCTCTGACACTCAGATATTATGTTGAGGTCTCCCTGCAGTCGAGGTGCCTATTGTGTCAAGGGAAGCTTGCATGTAGTCACTTCTTACCATTTATCTTCGTTTTCCTCCTTGATTACCTGATATTTGATCACCTCTTCTGCGATTAAATCTTCATTTTTCTCCTTCAATTTTCATTTTTCTCCTTGTTACTTCCCTGACATTTGATCATGTCTTCTCCCAGATGCCTTCAAAGGATTTTTCTTCAAGACTTTAATGTTTCTAAGCATCGGTTCTATCGCAAGGAAGTGGAGAGCTTTTCCTGAGAAGAACCTGATAAACCTGAGAGGAAGCAGTGGGAGCTGATACACCTGAAAAGAATAAGGAGCTCACCCGACCAGTGTTGGGAGGGTCTCAACAATTTCCATACCCTCGGAGGGTCAGAACAGGTCACCCACATACAAAAAAAATGTTGAGGTTAATTGTATTACCCATTTATAGAGTAAGTCAATTCCATTTATCAGCAGGGTGTAAAACAACTAATTTTGTGGCCAGCGTTTATTAATGGTAGAGCCACTTGGAAATAATGGAGTAAGCGCCAGTTGTAAGCACCAGTTATAAGCTTCAGTTGTGAGAGTCAGTTGTAGGCGTGTTAAGAGTCAGTTCTTAGTTAAGAGACTAGTTGTCTTTGGTTTGCATGTAATCGAATCGGTAGAGTCTTTTCCTATATAAGGATGTAATCTGTCTTCATTTAATAATATATAAGTGAGTGCAACCTCACTGTGTTGTTTGTTTTGCTTATTTTATCTTAGTATTAGAGCCACGAGAGTGAAGTGTGATTTTCGCAGTCTACAGCAAGGTGAGGTGCGGAAACCCTTGTGTCTACACGGGCCGTGTGGATAGCATAAGGAACGTTTTTCTTTCAGCGTGGGTTCAACGTGAGCTTGAATCGCAAGTTTGGATGACAGACCATCAGCAATTTGCATGAGTTTGAAGTGCGGAAATTTATATTTGTGCAGGCCGTGAGCAAATCTGAGTTGAGTCTGTCAGAAGCGTGAGCTTCAAGTTTGGAAATCCAATATTATATGATTGGATCTATCAAAGCGTACGGAGATCCCATCTTAATCAAATCTGGTGCTTGGTTCTTAAGGGAGGCCGCATGAGAATTGTATCATCCTCAAAGCAAAACTAGTGTTAAGGTTTGCGTGAGTTTTTTGTATTGAAAAAGATTGCCACACTTTCTCTTATGTATGTCAATAGTGGAGGGGTTAAATTTTACAAAATGTGAGGGAGTTATAAATTTTTTATATTAAAGTGGAGTTTTGCATGGTTATAGTTTGAGTTTCTTATTAAAAAAGGTGGATACTTTTTATTAAGTGAAGAGTGAGTTATTCATTTTTTTTTTTAAGTATATGCACATGAGGTGGTGTTATGATTTAAAGGTGGATGCATGCATGATTTAAGTTGAGAACAAAGATAGAGTTGGATCAGTGGATCCGAAGGCAAAGCGATGGACTGCTCAACACAGGAGACAACTCGACAAAAAGTTGCATATCCTTGGTGATTTACTTGCAGAGAATATCTTGCAGCGATGGCGAATCCGCTGGCAGAGACCTACCTCAACGAAGCCAACAAGCTAGATGACTTGAATTTCATTAATTGGAAATTCAAGATGCAGACGCTCATGGAGGGCTATGGTGTCTGGAGCATTGCCAAAGGAACTCAACTGAAACCTGATGCGGTTGCCGGTGCGACAGTAGCACAGATCCAAGACTGGGAGAAGCGCGAAAACAAGGCAAAGGTATTGTTGCACATGTCAGTTAAAGATAGCATAATTCCACATATTAGAGACGCTACAACTTCTATTGCAACATGGACAGCTCTTAAAGCATTGTATGAAACTAGCAACACAAATCGCATTTTGTTCCTGAAAACTAAATTGCTAGGCATTAAGATGGATGGAAATGAATCTGTTAGTTCATTTTTGGGTCGTATTAAAGCGGTGAAAGACAAGCTAGTAAATATAGGGGAAACTGTTTCCAATACTGATCTAGTCACTATTACCTTAAATGGTATGCTAGAAGATTATCATATGTTCATAACAGGTCTTGCAGCAAGGGAGAAACCTCTTACGTTTGAAGAACTGACAGGTATTTTTCTGCAAGAGGAAGAGAGGCGCGGGAATCTGAAGCCTCAGAGTAAAGATTTGGCATTGTGGTCAAAGAATAGATCTGCAAGAGGGAGATCAGGAGTAAGAGGTAGAGGAGGCAGTTCATGGCAGAGAGGCAGTTCATTGCAGAGAAGACAATCTTCAAATCAAGGTATGCAATCTGATAGGAATGAGTCAAAGGGTTGTTTTTATTGTGTTCAACCTGGACATATTGTTAAAGACTGTCATAAGAAGAAAAGTGATGAGGCTAGGAATAAACCTAGAACACATTCAGGTCATTATGCAGAAAAATCTTCAAATCAAGATCACAAATTATTTATTGCTAGTGATGATATTGATGAACCCCCAAATTTTGACTCACGGGATCTTAGGCTGTTTATGTCTAACACTACTTTATCCGTTGAAACGGATGATTCTGATGCCTGGTTTGTGGATTCCTGAGCATCAGTACATATGACTTGTAATAAAAATTGGTATGCTAATTTTAAAGAAACACAGAATGGTGCCAGCATATATCTTGGAGATGACCGCGCTCATCAGATCAAGGGATATGGAGACATTCCTGTGACATTTCCGAATGGTATTGTTCATCACATTCGCAATGTGGTGTATGTGCCAGGAATAAAGAAAAATTTGATCTCTGTGTCCACCACTACAGATCAGAACTTGAAGGTTGAATTCTTCAAGAATTATTGCATAGTGAAGGATCTGCTGGACCACTTCCAAACTGTTGCAACGAGAGTTAGAGCAGGAGGTCTATACAAACTTGATGTTATCAACAAAGTACATCATTCACCGACTTTTGCCACTATGCCAACATAGATTCTTTGGCATCAAAGGTATGGACACATCAATCATCCTGATTTATTGTTATTACAGAAAAAGAATATGGTTGAAGGACTTTCCATGTTAAAGAATGAGAAGGTTGCTTGTGATGGATGTGCATTAGAAAAGATGCACATAGATGAATTCCTCTCTAATCCTGATAAGAAAAAGAGGGATGTGTTAGATCTTGTGCATACTGATGTTTGTGGGTGCAGATTAGGTCTTTAGGAGGTGCATTTTACTTTCTGTTATTTGTTGATGATTGCACGAGATACACATGGGTTTACTTCCTTCGATGAAAAAGTGATGTTTTCGAGTACTTTAAGGAATTCAGAACCATGGTGGAAAAGCAGACAGGAAAATCCATCAAAATCCTCCGTTCAGATCAAGGGGGAGAGTATAAATCAGGGGACTTCAACAAATATTGCAAAGATAATGGAATAGTATAGCAGTTTACGGTACCTCACACTCCACAGCAAAACAGAGTCGCCAAAAGGAAAAATAGAACATTGGTAGAGTGTGAACGCAATATGATGAAAGGTAAAAATCTCTCAAATGCATTTTGGGCTAAATCCATAAATACTGCAGTTTATTTAAAGAATAGAAGTCCAACAAGGTGTCTTGATAATGTTACTCCTTTCGAAGCCTTGTACGGTTCCAAACCTGCAGTTAATAATTTGAAAGTATTTGGGTGCAAGGATTTTTCACATATTCCAAAGGAGAATAGGAGGAAATTGGATGCTAAAGCCACTAAATGTATTTTCATTGGGTACTATTCTGAATTTAAAGCATACAAACTGTTTGATCCTGCTACTCACAAAGTATTTGCAAGTAGAGATGTACTTTCCCATTAGTAGGAAGCAGGAAATCATGACGACAATAGTCATGAGGAATGGAAAAGACTTCTTGATGAAGGAGTTAAAGAAGAGCAGTAGCAACAACAACCCACACAGCAGTAGCCATCCCCGCAACGACAGCAGCAGCCATCCTCGCAGTGACAGCAGCAGCAGCAGCAAGAAGGACTCAGTGTATGGACAATTCAAGTAGTCACAGTTCACCTAGAGGTGAAGACAGATCTTCACAAAGTGGGGAGGAAGATAATCAATTGAGAAGATCTTCAAGACAGATTCGGCTTCCTGAGAGGTATAAAGACTATGCCCTAATGAGTAGCATTTCAAATGTCATAGAACCCATGAGTTTTGATGAAGCTAATGAACATGATGAATGACGAAATGCAATGGAGGAAGAATATGAATCTATAATGAAAAACAAAACTTGGAAACTGATTGAATTGCCTAAACATAAGAAGCCCATTGGATGCAAATGGATTTACAAACCCAATTTTAAATTAGATGGTAGTATATATAAGTATAAGGCTAGACTGGTGGCAAAGGGGTATTCACAAACATAAGGTATTGATTATGCTGAAACATTTGCACCAGTAGCTAAATTGAATACTATCAGAATTTTAATTGCTTTAGCTACAAAGTACCATTGGAAGTTGCATCAGTTAGATGTTAAATCTGCATTTTTGAATGGTGAGTTAAAGGAAGAGGTTTACCTTACTCAAC
>JASDQU010100286.1:261716-379498 GCA_032191745.1 Picea mariana | reverse complement strand
TGTTTTTCCAGCTTTGACACCTCATCTTGCGAATAAGATTCTGGGCAAATGAAGATGAAATTTTAAAAACCGAAAGAGGTTTTTGTTCATCACGGGCTGAAGAAGAAAAAAGTCTCCTATTTTTTTCAAATGTGCCACCAGTTTGGAAAATGAAAGTTGTCTCTCAGTGTCATTTTTTTGATTTCTGGTTTTTCTTGTTACAATCCCGATTTTGTGGGAGTTGTTTCGGAGAGGTGGAGACGAAATTTGAGAAAATGAAGGAGGTTTTTTCTCCAGACAATCTAATATACAATAACCTCCTTCAGTGTTTTCACAGGTGTCACTGATTGGGATAAATCAATGACTGAGCATACCCCTATTTTCAGGAAATTCGGCCAAATTTGCAATTCTAGATTTTTGGGGATTTTATGCTATTCTTGGCCGAGGTGGTTGAACCCGACCTTTTGAGCCCGAGTAGAGTCTATTTTATAAATTGCAGTGATTCAAATGTGTAATGGAGAGGTTGATCAGTCAGGGGACCATGATTGATGTTTTGTAAAACAACTCACCGAGCCTTCTGTATTTTCATCAATTCAATAGTACAATCACAACAACTACAGGATTCATGTGTCATTTTTGGTGGTGATGTTTTCCTTATTCACTGTAAATTTGTTTCCATTGTATTTCTTAAGTTATTCATACTCTGAATTATGCAAAGAAGTTCGAAGAACAGAATTTGTTGAGACATACACTCTATTACTGGCTTTGACATAATTGTCAATGTTTTCTTCTCAATGGTTAATTTCAAGATTCTTGATTTCCTTGTTATTGCCTATTCTTCTCATCTTGCTCCTCTAAATCCAAAAATCAAATTCAAAGAATCCAACAAGAGTACCTACCTTGCCCTGTAATGCTATCTGTAGAACTTGTTTTTTATTGAACTTCAGGTTGTGACCCCATTACCCAATGAACTCTTTTCTCCTGTTCTAGCCAATCATTTAAAAAATCAAAACTCTGAACCCATTAGCTAGCCTAATATCTATTCAAACAAATCTATATCACACAAAGAGATCCCTCTCTGAGTCTTGGAGGGCTAGATCCAAGACTCGAAGTGGTTTTGATGTTTCCTCTGTGACTGCCTCCACAGCCTTGGGAAAATTACAGAGTGCTAACATAATGTATGTGCATTGAAGCTTTGTGCTTGACTATGATTTTGTAGAAGGTGAAAATGATGTGATAGAGGATTTGGCTCTGTGCATTTGACCTAGTTTGGGAAGGAGGATCTAGTGCTTAGTGCATAGATCTTCTATCTAGTGCAGAGCTCGACTCTATGGTTTAGTGCACATGAGTGATTGAATGTAAGATCTTGGTGAATAATAAAGAGGTGAAGTAGTTTGTGGATGTAGCCCCACCCTGGGAGGAACCAGCTATATCTGGTGTCTCATGTCTTTCTTTGTGTTGTGTTATTTCTGTTATGAATATGCTTAGTGCTTTGATTATGATGTATAATAGATAGATATTTTGTTGCTTAAGTTCTTTACTTGTGTTAAGGGTAAATGAATGATATATTTAACTTGTAATGCTAAGTGCTAAGTTCTCAGGGTATATAATCAGTCATTACTACTGTTCCAATCTATCTTTGATTATGCTTGCACGATGTTACGAAAATAATGCATGTCACATTCTAAGAGTTAATAGAATATTCTGCGAAGTGCTTTTATCACAGATCTGTGTCCCATTATGGTTATAGAAACCTACGTCCTGTAACCCCCCCTACTTCTACCTCGGGTGAGACTTCACCTGCTTCGCAGGTGTTGTTGAAAGGGCCGATAGTCGGGGTTTTTTTGGTGCATTGTTAAGCGTTGAAACCTGAGTCTGATCCTGTGCCAACAGTCCTGTAGATCCAGCTACATCTGACAAGTTTCCTCCTATAAGAAAGGGGAACCAGATCCCAAGTTTGGTTCTCGAGGATGGAGTTGTACTCCTCCTGCATGGCAGATTCCCAAATGGGATTTCCAACAGCCTCGCCATAAGACTCTGGATCTGAAGACTAAACCAAGAAAAGATGCTTGGAGGGAAATGGTTCAGTGGCAGTGAGTGAAACATGAGGCTCCTTAAAATCAGATTGAGTCCTCCTAGTATTGGTTGGATCACCAACGAGATCCCCTACATCCTGAAGAGTAGTTTGTGCCCACTTGGGCCTTTTCTCTGGCTATGAAACTACATATGGATGCTCTGATTATGCATATGAATCTACTAACTTTGAATCTGAATCATCTGAGTCCTATAAATCAGATCTCTCATCTATAGAAGAGTCAGCATGTGCATACTCATCATCTCGGATAGGTGGAAGAATGAAGGTGTCTGCATGTAGTTGCTGAGGTACATGCGAGACACTTTCCTCAAAATGGACACTACGCTCAACGATGATCCAATCCAAGGAAAGATAAATAAGCTTATAACCCTTCACAATGTCGGGGTATCTAACAAAAATACACTCAGTGCTTTGTGGATCAAGTGCCTTCCTCTTTTCAGAGGGTATCCGGGCCCATGCACGTGAACCAAAAATGTGAAAGTGGCTCACTTCCCGTTTGAGGCTACTCCAAGCCTCGTAAGGGGTCTTATCCTTGAAAGATCTATAGGGAGATATGTTTTGGATGTATGTGGCATAATTAAGTGCTTCAACCCATAGTCTCTATGGTAGTGACTTTGCATGCAACATGCAAGATGTCATCTCCTTTAGAGATATGTTTTTCTGCTCAGCAACTCCGTTTTGTTGCAAAGTATAGGGAAATGTGTGCTACAATTGAATCCTTTCCTCATGGAAATGATCATGGATCTCATGATTGACATACTCTCCCCCATTATCAGTTCGAAGGACTTTGATATTCTTTCTGGACTGTGTCTCAACCAGGGCTTTGAAATCTTTGAGGTGTTGAAAGACCTTAGATATTTTCCTGAGAAATTATATCCATGTAAAATGTGAGAAATCATGAGCAAAAATGAGAAAAAAACTTTCTTTGTTGATGGATGGATGCAGAAAAGGACCCATAAGGTCACTGTGGATCATATCTAAAGGTGTAGAATCTCTCTCAGACTTTCCTTTGTCGATTTTCTCTTGAGGGTGTTTTTTGAGAACACATCCCTCACATACTCCCTTGGAGAAATGGATGTCTGGTAGAACATCAAACGATATTTTCTTTCTAATCTATTGCATGTATATGAAATTCAAATGTCCAAACCTTTCGTGCCATATCCTACTACTTTCATCAGCATGAGTAAGCAATAAAGCATAATCGGGTTTAATGAATTCATAAAAAGTATACAATATAAACATATGATTTACCTCACCGATTGCAACCCTGGAGTTGGTTTTCATGTCATAGATGCCTACGGAATTTGGTGTGAATATGAATTTATTTCCAGTGTAGGAATTCGTCATTTGATACACAGAGAGAAGATTGACAGAAAGTTTGGGAACGTGCAAAACATTCTCGAAGCTTCCATTGGTGAGTTCATTCCTTCCTTTGCCGGTGACTTCGACATAAGAGTTGTCCCCCATCAGAATAGGAGGACCTTTGAATGCATCCAATGAAGAATATACTACTTTTGAGGTAGCCATGTGATATGATTCTCCTGAATCTATGATCCAAGCATCGGGAGAGGAGTTGATGACAATCAAGGAATGGTTAGAATTGTCTTTCTTGGGATTCAGATCTACTAGATTCTTCTTCTTGGGAATGCAATATCCAAGGTTGTTTTTCTGAAGTATTTGAGACATTAGATCTATTTGTTTTTGCATGCATGCAGATTTTGGACGGAATCCTTTGTGACAATACGTGCATTTCTCCCATTTTCTTCCCTTTTTCCCTTTGGATCCGGAGGCATCGGTGAAAGGTTTTGTGTACCCTTCCTTTTTTGGATGTGCATGAGATTTAATTTTGTCTTTATCTTTATATTTATGATATTTATGGCTGCCATATTGCACAGTGAGTGCATGCGCCTTTGGGCCTTTGATTTTTCTCATGTTGATGAGCTTGGTTTTCTCTTGTGTCAGGGATTCGATAAAGTCCTCAAGAGAAGTCATATTCCAGGTGGATCCAGAGGTGAATATGACATAATGGAATGTGGATACGAATACAAAGAATTTAGGACCAAGTTTGGAGAGAATGGTGAGAACTATTTGTTTCTCCTCAGATTTATCAACCCCGCAAGCTTTGAGTTGCGACAATAAATCCTTGAATTTTGTAAAGAAATATTGGATATTGTCGAAGATTTTTGGATCCAATGTGAGTAGTTCCACCTCCAACATGTGTCCCCTCATCTCATCCTATTTTCCAAATATCCCTTCCAAGTTGGTCCAGGATTCATTGGGAGTCTTACAGGAAGATATGTGAAAAAGGAGATTGGGAGAAATAAGACTGAAAATTGTTCGGAGTGCTTCATCCATCCGATTTAAGTACTTGGATTTTTATATGGCTGATTTCGGTTTGGTATATGTATTCAAGGTTAACTTGTAAAATTCTCTATTTCATAGATGAATCATTATTCTCTCCTTCCATGCAAAGTAGTTATAAGGTGTAAGAATGAATTCTTTTTGGAAATCCATCTTTCTGTTGTCTTCAATATTTTGTACCTGCAAAATATTTTGGTGTAGACTTTGTTTAGTGGTCTGTCGGATCTGATACCATGTAAATTTATTGAACCTACACAAATATATATATCTATAAAATACTACACACATTTGCAGAGAGAAATTGAGAAAGAAGAAGGAGAGAAAGAATATAAGAATTCTCATTAACCGTTATGAATAATGAATAATTTAGACATGATATAATCTGTATAACTAAACCAATGTGCATTAGAGGAGAACTAATGCATCATAGTGGTAGTATAGAGTGACATGGACACACAGCAACGGTTACGAGAGTGAACTGCCACATAGTCTAGTCTCTCAGGCAGTTACGGGAGTGAACTTCCACCTAGCTGAGTTAACTAGTCAACTAGTCTTCAGTTAACTGACTGAATAGAGAGTAGTGAGGAGTAGATCAAGGAATCAAGGGTAATGCACCAGTATGGTGATGATACCAAGGCAAGTGCACATTATCATGGTGATGATCCCAATGTTGCATGGTGACAAAACCAATGCAACATCTAAACTCAACTCAACTAGTCAAACTGCAAGGTCAACTGAAAGAGAATATTCTCCAGGTGGAATATTCTCCCCTAAAATATAGGAGACTAGATAATGACTAGTTATGACTAATAAACAAGGAAAAAACTTAGGAAAAATAAATCCTAGGTATGTGTTGAAGTAAATCCAACATGCCAAACATCAAATCCCTATTCCTGTAAAAAGGTTTTCATCATTTTATTCAAAAAGGCATAGTTCTGTCCATCAAACCTTGGTGCTCCAATATTAGCATATTCCATGATCTCCTTCCAGTGGTTAAACTATTTCTTGAAGGACCTTCTCTGATACCAATTGTTGGAATACTGAGAAGGGTGGGTGAATCAATATGGGAACTTTTATATCACTTTTAACCACAATATGTAATCATTAACATCATCAGTGGTATATCATCAATATATCATGAGAAATATAAATCAACAGAGCATAATAGACATCCACAGAAACATAATACACCATAATTTACATGGAAACCCAAGTGGGATAAAACCACATAATTCTTTTCTGATATATCAAAATAATACATTCATTGGAAGCACCAACTTCCCAATTCTCCATCTACAACTGGAAGGAGGCTATGACCCCCTATTTACAGGCTCCAACTTGAAGGAAGCTACAACTCCCTGAATTCTCGAGATCCAACCAGAAGGAGGATACAACCCCCTGATTCTCAAGCTTCAACTTGAAGGAATATCCAACTCCTTGTGTTCTCCAACACTAACTGAAAGGAGGCTACAACCTCCTTTACTTTCCCCACCTTACCGCATTGAAATATAAGTGTAGACAAAACTATCACTACCACAATTACTGTCACTATGACTGCCACTGTGATTGCCCCTGTACCATCAACCTGTAACTGTCACTGTACCATCAACCTGCAACTGTCACTGTACCATCAACCTTTAACTTGTACTATACCTTGCATCAACTATGTACCAAGAAATCATGTACCATAAGATATTCCAAATGTAGATACCATAACATCAATGATTAATAGCTAATCATGTAACATGTATCTATACCATATCATCAATGATAAACAAGAATGTGCATCAAGCCAATTTCACAAATGGGCCTCTCTAACAAAGAAACATAACATCCATAGACCAAATACCAAGAATATGTCTCAAGCATATATCACCTCAACCATAACATCCCTATGCCCAAGAGGCCTCCAAGATATTCCTTAAGCATATACCATACCATACATGAATCAAGCCTCAAACAAACACCTAGAAAACATACCTTTACTCATGAAACATGTAGCATAAAATATCATATTATATCAAAAACCTATTGTACCTTCAAAACTTACTACAGCCTAAACCTAGTTGTCCTCCTCAGATCTGTCTTGTCCTGTCAAGACCAAGACCTATTGTCTAGTGGGGCCTCACATGATGATCCCTAGAAAACTGATGGGGGTGACTCACGAAACACTAGTAGTCTGAACCGTGGTGCTCAACCAAACTAGGGTTTCCTTATAAATTTCCTGTCTCCTTTGCAACCCCCAAAATTCCACACTACCTCATATTTCCTCATCGCAAACTTGCCAAATAGATCACTAGTTCACTAGAATATATTCAATAGAATAAGTGAGTGAATTTACTTTTGAATAACTCCTTGAGGTGTATTTATACTTTTGTTGGGTAACCTATTTCCTTAATCTTAGGGGATTCTTGACTTTCTTGTAACAACCACTTTACCCTTTCAATAATTGACTTGTAACTAACTAGGGTCTTCTTAACCATTATTTGGGGCTTCTAACTTCACAAGGCCATAACTCCTCAACCGTGAGGAACCACGTGGCATATCACCTATCACTGAAAATGGAATGATGAGGACTATCCATCCATAATTGATTTTCCTGCATTTACACCATCCTTCATGACCTTTTTCCTTGATCAACTACGAGCTCCATAACCATACCTTTGGGGATACCATACTTCTTCAAGGGTTGACATCAATGGCAACCAATATTTCAACACCAATGAACATCATCATCTAAATGGAAAACCGAATTCCATTTCCAAGGGAGGTACAATAAGGAATTCCCTTACAAATGTTTCAATATTAACTCAAATAACTACTTCAACTTTATCTCGAGATAGTAGTAAAAATAAAATATATGAAGTTGTTGGTAATCATAATGATGGAAATAACCCTAATAAATTTAGAAAAGAGAAAGAGCATACCATTCCTATTCCTTCTAAGAGGAAAAGTCATGTAATTAATTAACAATAAATTTTATCTAAGGGAAATGATAAAGACTAGGTTAATATTGCTAATAACATTGAATATTTTGGTGATGTAGTTGAACCTAGTTTTGCGGCCGTAGTCCAATTGAACTGATGGAACAATAGGCTATGCAATTTCATCACACCTTTGGATCTTTTGGAGACAAACAATCGACAACTGATAGTCTACTATAAGATTTAATAGAGTAGATGACTAAATGGATTGACTGGATGGTCGACTAAGCATTCAACTAGTTGGACAATTAGAAAAAAGTGGTTGGTTGGTGTGGAGACCAAGAAAAAAGTCAAGGATTTTGTTATGCACCATCACCAATCTGTTTGGACCTTGTTTTTTCCACTTCAAAAGAATTGGTTTCGTTTTGGTGCTATAAAAATATGGCCTTATATGGGTTGATTTAATAACAAGTTTTGTAGTATATTCGGTATGGAAATATTTTGGTTTCTTACACTATTATGTATGTTGATATATTCTCAATTGCTGATACAGTTTGAGAAAGACAATAAAGAACCTAATGAAGCATTTTCCCTGATAAAAGTGGAATTAGAAGAGGCAAAGAAAATAGAGGACATTCTGAAACAACAATTTTCAGAAAAGAAGGCAAGATGTGAAGCCTTGGAAGAAGACGTAGTAACCAGAAAAGAGATGGAAAAGTTTAAAACACTGTATCTTCAAAACCTTCCAAGCATTAAAGCCACAATAGAAGTAAACAACATTCTGAGCAAACATAGATCTCCACTGTTGAAGATTGGTTTAGGTTATGTAAATGGTTCAAGCAACAAACAACCAGAAAGCAAAGAGCCAGTAAAGATGATCAAGTTCCAAGTCAACAGACAATCAGACCATGAGAGTACTCTATCACCTAAAGCTAATAAAGACAAGATGATCCCTGATTAGAAACAAAGAGATCAGAATATGGAGCAACAAATGCCAAGAAGAGGGCCATCCTTCAGGTACCAAAATTTCTTTCATGGCTACTGTTTTTACTGTTCTAATTGTGGTCATAAGATTGTAAACTGTCAAATTAAGTTTAGAGACATGCAACTAAGAAGATCAAGAAATAGACAATGTTTACAACATAGAAATAAGCAGTTGATGAATAGACAACGTAGCACCAATCACTTTAACCTATTAAACAATGAGCTCGAATGTTATAACTGTCATAACTTCAACCATAAAGCTGCAAACTACCATTTGAAGAAGTACAAGGTAGATCCAAGGATAAATCCTTTAGCTAGAAATGTCAACACATGGAAAAAGAAAGACAATGAAAAATGCGGTCTAGTACTTTCAGCTCAAAAACAAAAAGACCCCTGGTATATTGACAGTGGATGTTCCAATCACATGACTGGAGACAAGGATAAGTTTTTGTCTATAAGTAAAAGCAAAATAGAAAATGTAACCTTTGGAAATGATGAACCAGGTAAAATCCAAGGTAAAGGGATGGTGAGTTTGAGTAATGGTAAAGGAAAATCCCAAGATGTTCTGCTTGTAAATGGGCTGAAACATAATTTTCTCAATGTAAGTCAAATGTGTAACAGAGGATGTGAAGTGGTGTTCACTTCCAAGGATTGTAAGATAAAGTATGTAAACTCAGGATAAGTGGTGGCTAAAGGCATAAGGACATAAAATCATGTATATGTGCTGAAAGAAGATAAAGAAGAGTGTCATATAAGAAAACATGATGAGAGTTGGTTATGGCATAGGCGACTTGGACATATAAACTTTTACCACTTAATCAAGCTCAAAAATCTTGAGGCAGTAAAAGATCTTCCAAGAATATCAAAGCCACAAGATTCTATGTGTAAACCCTATCAAGTAGGAAAGCTAACCAGGACACAGTTTAAATCCAATAACTCTACTTCAACAAAGAAACCACTCCAATTAGTTCATATGGATCTATGTGGATCATCAAGACAAGAAGGCTCAGGGAAGGAAAACTACTTCATGTTGATCATTGATGATTACTCCAAACTCACTTGGGTTTCTTTCCTCAAAGAAAAAGATGAAGCATTTGAGAAATTTAAAATATTTAAGGCTTTAACTGAGAATCAAACAGGCAACAGATTAAAGGTTGTGAGATTAGATAGAGGAGGAGAATTTATGTCAAGTGATTTCAAAGAGTTCTGTGATAAACATGGGATCAAAAGAGAATACACAATCCCAGGAACCCCACAAAAAAATAGAGTAGTTGAGAGGCAAAACAGAATAGTTCGGCAAATGGCCAGGTCAATGATGAATGAGAAGAACATTGGTCAAACCTACTGGGTAGAAGAAATACACACAACAATCCATGTTCTTAATAAATCTCACCTTAGACCACACAGTGAAAAGACACTTTATGAGCTGTGGCATGGAAGACCTGCTTCAATAAACACTTCAAAGTCTTTGGGAGTAAGTGCTACATAAAGAATAATAATGAGAACCTTGGCAAGTATGATGATAGGGATGATGAAGGCATATTCTTAGGGTATGCTACAAACAACAAAGGATATAGATGCTACAGTAAGAGGCTGGATAAATTGGTTGATTGTATTGACATAAAGTTGATGAAGGAGTTCCAGTAAGAGAGCCGAACAATAATGAATCAACAACAGAGGATATGGGTGAAGTTGAAGATGATCAGGTCCAAGAATCAGAACAATAAGGCTTTGAGTCAGATGACTATGCAAATACTTAGGTAGACTCAAATCAACAGACAACATCAAATTCTTTTTCCAGAATTATTCAAAAGAATCATCCTGCAAGTCAGATAATTGGTGAGAAAGACAAAGGTGTACAAACCAGGAGAAGGATAATCAAAAACACTGAGCAACCACATATGGCCTTCATATCCATGGTGGAACCCAAGAACTTCAATGAAGCCAGTGAATATGTAAATTGGTTAAAATCAATGAATGAGGAACTGGACTAGATTGAAAAGAATGACACTTGGGAACTCGTTCCCAAGTCAACAAATAAAAATGTAATAGGATCCAAATGGGTCTACAAAAATAAGATGAACGGGAAAGGAAATATTGTAAGAAATAAGGCTAGATTGGTCTGCAAAGGATATTCTCAAATAGAAGGACTGGAATTTGATGAAACATTTTTGCCTGTAGCAAGATTAGAAGCTATTAGAATGTTTCTTACCTATGCTTGTCACAAACAGTTTAAAGTCTATTAAATGGATGTCAATTCATCTTTTCTAAATGGAGATAGAAAAGAAGAAGTCTATATGGAACAAACAGAGGGTTTCCAACGATAAGATAACCTTGACTTTGTCTGCAAGTTGAAGAAATCCTTATATGGGTTGAAACAAGCTCCTCGTGCCTCGTATCATAGACTGGATATGTATCTACAAGACAAAGGGTTCAAGAGAGGAACAATTGAAAACAATCTATATATCAAAACAAAAGGTAATGATATTCTCATTGTGTTGGTCTATGTAGATGACATCATCTTCGATAGTAATAATGCTTCATTGGTAAAATGGTTTGGTTCTACCATGCAGTCTAAATTTGAAATGTCTATGATAAGGGAACTGCCATTTTTTCTTGGCCTACAAATTACTCAAAGGTCTGAAGGAATATTTATTTCTTAAGAAAATTATATAAAAGAAATGTTGAAAAGGTTTCAAATGGAAGATTCTAAACCTATGAGCACACCTATGGTCACTGGATGTAAGTTAAGCAAGGATGATGATTCACCTGATGTTGATCAGAGTTCATATAGGTCTATGATAGGTAGCCTACTGTACATCACAACATCCCGTCAATACATAATGCATGTTTTTGGAATGGTAGGAAGGTATTAGGACACACCTAAATAGAGTCATTTTTTAGCTATCAAAATAATATTAAGGTACTTGAAAGGTACAATGGACTATGGCCTATGGTATCCTAGGAATCAGAATTTTCAACTATCAGTCTATTCAAATGTTGATTGGACTAACTACATGGATGAAAGGAAAATCACGAGTGGAGGTGCATTCTTCTTAGGAGATTCCCTTGTATCATGGTTGAGAAAGAAGCAAGGTTCCATTTCCTTATCAACTATAGAAGCTGAATACATTGCAGCGACCACATGTTGTACCCAAGTATTGTGGATGATTCAGACACTTGCCGACTTGGAGGTAATATGTACTGCACCGATCCCAATTCATTATGATAATACCAGTGCAATCAGTCTCTCAAAGAACCTTGTGTTTCACTCCAAGACCAAGCATATACCCATAAAGTATCACTTCTTGAGGGAATAGGTGACCAACACTATTGTTTCTTTGCATTATATTCCTTCCAAAGATCAAATTGCCAATATCTTCACTAAACTGCTTGCAAAAGCTTAGTTTGAGTATCTATGTGAGAAGTTGGGTGTGAACCCATTATCAACCTAAGAGATTCCATCCTGTTAGGGGGAGTATGTATTGGTTTAATATTTGATACCTCCGACAAGTACTGGAACATCTCAGGGGGATCTTGTTTTCTTTGACATTGATGTCAAAGGGGGAGAGGAGTGGTTTGGATGCTATAGATGGAGGTCCAAATAGATTAGTGCAATCATTCAGGGTTGCCATCAATTCCAAAGGGGGATATTGTTGGCATGTTGAGAGGAAAAGTGTGCTTGTCCTTGATGCTAAGATTAGAGTGTGCATCGATGGAAAAAAAGGAACAACGTAAGCTCAGGTGAAGAAGAAAAAAATATGCAGAGATCAAAGCTCAGGAGAGATAACGTTCTGAGAGGCGTAGACAAGATCCCATACATCAAGGCTCATAGAAGGATCAAAGGTTTTTTCCTTTGACACTTAGATATTTGAGAAAGCCAAGGCTCAGGAGGAGGAGTGATAGTGGTAGTTGGATCACCAATCCTGAATACCTGATGTTCGTTATATCAGAGTCCAATGACCAGAGGAAGCGCAGAGGAGAAGTACAGATCTGATCTGTTGGAGTTGAGCACTGAGGACCAACAACTATTGGATCCAATATAACTGCGAAGACGATAATGGATGAGAGCCATCCTCCAACTCCGCAAAATGCGAAATCGTGATGAGATCTAAACCGTTGGATCCAAAGGACACATGGTGAGATATCAACATTTCATTGACTTGCGAACTGGAAAATTCAAAGGTGAGTAGTCCTCCAACTTCGCGAAACATGAAGTTCCGATAAGATCTGGACCATTGGATCATAGGGGGTTTTGGGCTGTAGATCTAGACTATTTTGGATATCGGGAGTTGGAAGAGTTAGGGTTGGCTCACATTCAAACACCCAACATGTGAAGTCAGGATTTGATCACAGTCATCGGATCAATTTCGACTGGAAGGACAGGATAAGCTAGCAAAGTTGCAACACAGAAAGATCGAGCCATAGATCCAAGATTCTAATCAAATGAACAACATTCACTTAAGATATAGATATGTGAGGCATTTACACTCAGGAAAGTTTGATATTTGAAATCTCCAGAATGCGAAGTTCCATAAACTGTCGAATCTGGAGATTAGACAATGACCGTTAGATTGTGGTAGAACACATCAGTAGACTGCATCAACAAGGGTAGGTGGTAGAATATGTCAGCAAGGACACGTGCCTCAATCAGACAATGACAAGTGTCAAGTTGATTTGGCATTTCAGGTACATGGAAATCACAAATCTGAGTGACATGTGGCAACTTATCGAATTATGACGCATCATCGAGCGATGCAAGAGTTACGTCACTCCAGGATTTTTACCACCAGTAATATCCCAAAGACCCGAAGTCTCAAAGGTCGAAGTCCCGTAGCAGAGGATAGCTGTTGGATTAAAGAGGACATGCGTTAATGGATTGTCAACTCCGGGAAAAATAAAAGGAAGGATGAATGAGAGTTTGAGAATTGAAATCTCTGAAGTCTGGAGACATGAAGGAGATATCGATCGTTGATCCGAGAGGGACACACGTCGTTGGATCGTGGACTCCGGGTGAATTTCTCTGAGAGAAAATGAGAACAAGAGAATTGAAACTCCCAGAGCCCAGATCGCGAAATCGATCTCGTTCGTTGGTTCAGAGGGACATGTGTCATCTGATCGTCGAGACTAAGGATCGCACATGGATAAAGGAAAGAAGGAAGAACCATCGATTGAAGAGGAAATATGTCAGTAGATATTCTATTCCAGAAGATATCCAATCAACAACAATAGGGCTTGAGAGTTGAAACTCCTAGAGCCCGGATCATGAAAGAAAACTTAGTCGTTGATGGAGGAAGGAGATATTTGGTCTGTGGGATCGAGAGGACAGATCTGAACCATTCGTTCAAGAGCACTGTCAAGATTTTGAGATCGATGGTCGTGCTCCATTGTGGGGCCAGAACATGCTCGGGCCTTAATTTTTCATGAGTGGGCTGCAATTGAAACTATGGTTTTGGAGAAAGGATGTGTGGAGGCTCATGGTGAATTGCAAGGAGAAAAGCAGTTTTCTCTAAACCACCTTTGGATGTGCCCACAATTGCTTGGTAACATGAATATCATAGCCCAAGGTCATATCGTGAAATGGAGCCAGTGCTCACTAGACATAAATCGGGAAGTTCCTTTTGAATAAGTGCTTGGTCACCGTCGGTGGTCACGTGAAGGAAGGGGTTAGAAGCCAAAGAAGCCATAGTTGACTAGTTGTAACTGATAAGGAGATGACTCAACATGAAAAAATCATGCAGAATAGAGAAGTGAAGTTATTCTACTGTGGATCTAGGATGAAGTAAGGAAGAGTTTCATTGAACAACCTGTAGGGAAGAACAGTGACGCAGTGAAGATCATGTAGAGGTACTGCACATGAAGGATGCAGAAGGTGCATAGAGAGTATAAAAACGTAGAACAAGGAATAGATGTGTGTGGTTGTTGAGTGTGATTCATGTGGGTAGAAGCATGCAGTGTGTAGGAGTTGAAGCGCAGAAGAAGAAAGGAACATAAACTCATATCAGAGAGAAGAACATAAAGCACAACAGACACAAGGAGAGAGACACTAATGCAGGTAGAGCAGAGCATGGATAAGACTGGTAAGACATAGATAAATGTTGTATCTCTATGATAAAGTTGTAAAAGGCAAAGATTTATATTTCAAGGTGGAAGGGAGCAACTAGGGAGGATTGGTGTCCTCAGAGTTTCAAGTGGGTGCTTGAACACATGGATTTGTAGCTTCCATCTGGTTGCAGCCAGAAAAACCAGGGTGGTAGGGTGGTGCAAGGGAGAACTATTGTTCTCTGTTATATAGGTTGGTACCTGTGTGATAAGAAGTTGGTGCTTCCATCCAATTGGTGTTGGAACACTCAGGGAGTTGGTGCTTCCTTCTAGTGGGTGCTAGAGAAACCAGAGAGTTGGTTCTCTCAACAAGTTTCTTCTTGTAAAACAGAGGTTGTAGCCTCAAGAGGAGTGGGAGCTCATAAGATTGATAATGTAAAGAAAATAAATATTACTTATCATATCAAGAAGAAGAGGTTTTTCCCTTTATGGGTTTCCTCAGGAAATATCTGTCTCTACATATTTCATGTGTGTGATTGATGTTTAATATTCTATTGCTTACTTCACTGCATCATTGTGACCATCATTGAGTGTTCTGTAAAGAGTTTAAAATGGGCATAATCATTTAAGCATAGTAACAACTGATTCACCCCCCTCTCTCAGTTGTCCAACAAGATGTATGTACAATTTTATTTTTATTACAGACTACAATCCTTGGGTTATCAACAACAACTGAATAGAGTTACAACTCCATAAGAGCACCAAATCTACAATGCAAGACTCAACATACACAACTCAACACCAACTGAGAACAAGAATTGATCCTCAACAGATATCAATCTTTCAACAGGTACGCGACCTGTTAGTAGTGCAACACACGTATGTACTACATCCTGCGTATGCCTTAGGGTTTTCTCTCTATGAAAAACTCAGATCCTTTGCAGCCTTCAGTGACATATACTTCTTTCTTTAATTGTCCAATCTGAACCATAACCAATCACAACACATCTATGATTTCCCACAACTTACTTATGCTCCTCAACCATACAATATGAATGCTACTTAATCATGTATAAGCAACCAATATACTATGAAAATCATATTAGTACTGAACCATAAGAGTGCTGCTCACTCTATCAATCAACCAACATAACCATATTACAACAACCATACCAAGAATTCCTTAAGAATTCACCATACAATAAGCAAGAGTATCCATCAAGACAACTATGTAACTATACCAGAGTTTCTATGGAAGATATGAGCCCATAGAATGCAGATCTAGAACTTGCTTTAGACTTCAAGAACCTGGCATCAGCTCACATTCAAGTCTCCATGACTTCATCCAACTGTACGCACTCTACCTTCCTTCAACCCCTTTCTATGCTCTTCAATCTACGCTCAATATATGATTTTCACAAGAGACATTTGCTTCTTATTTATACTCTCCAAGTAGCTTCCTTAGAAGGATCTTCTAGGCCACTTTGTCCACATAGTCACCTATGTCCAACTTTTCCCAATTTGCCACTTTTCCATGTATCCAATAGCCACTTGACCACTTAACCCATTTTCCTGATTTTAGGGTTAACCTTCCTATAACCACTTTCCATAATTAGAAAGTTCTCCATTTACTTTATTATTTAAATAATCCTCCTTGACTTTGTCACTTCACTTTGTTATTTAAATAATCTTCTTTGATTTTGTCACTTCACTTTAATATTTAAATAATCCTATTTGACTTTGTCACTTTATTATTTAAATAATCCTCCTTGACTTTTTCACTTCACTTTATTATTTAAATAATCCTCTTTGACTTTGCCACTTCACTTCATTATTTAGATAATCCTCTTTGATTTTTTCACTTCACTTTATTATTTAAATAATCCTCTTTGACTTTGTCACTTCAGTTTATTATTTAAATAATCCTCTTTGATTTTGTCACTTCACTTTATTATATAAATAATCTCTTCTTTGCAAGCACTTTGACTTCTTTGACCTTTTGGGGCTTCAATCTAACATATGAGGGTCCTCCAACTTCATAAGGCCATAACTGTCAAACCACAAGGAGTTATGTGACGTTCCATATACCACCAGAAATGGATTGACAAGCACTATCCATCTAGGATAGTTTCACTGAAAAATTCACTGATCTTCATATCATTATTCCACAATTAATCATGGTTTATCTAACCACACTAATAGGATAACTCAACCACAAAGTGTCTTCTCATGAGGGATTTCACCATAAGGGGACCACTTTGGAGTTCACTGCAAAGCATCTTCCCATGAGGGCTTTCACCATAAGGGTACCACTTTGGAGTTCATCCATTTTTACAACCATGACAAGACAATAATGAGTCACCTTTACATCAATCCAAATACAAATCATTGATCCATATTCATCTATTTATACGACTATGACTCCTCTTGACATAAATCCATTGACATCAAGGACAATACATGATCCATCAATCAAGGTCAATACACGATCCATCAATCACTACATCAATATACTATGAAAAGGCAATGTTCCTTTGACATCAATCCTTTTAAATCAATCCTTCAGAATCAATGACAACATGATCCAACAGTATAAGTGTTGTGCTCCATGAGATACCAGTCCTCAATTCTCCTTATGACTACTATGGCTTTGTCAATCATGCATGGGGGAGTGGTTTAGAAAATGAACCCGTATAATGGGGCCAGAAAGTTCTCTCATATCCTTTGGTATTCCATGCAATACTTGTGCTCACCTTACAATATACATGAATTGTTGGGTCAAACGACTGCCAAATCCACCCCATTCTATGGTATTTATGGTCTATGCACATGATGTCCACAAGGTATGAAGACATATGGAAGATTGGAAACATTTCGGGTTGGGATTCCTTTACCACATAAATGGCCACCGTGATATTCTTAGACATGATGTCTTCCCAGTTTAATGATGCACCCTCATTTGCGCAGTAGTATATTAGAGGCATGTAATATAGGGAGAATTATGATGCATCAGGTTCCCCATATAATCTGCACAACATGGCTACTAAGTATTGTTAGGGTCTTCTTAGGGAACTTGTGGGATATCCACTTTTAGGTATGCAGTTGAATTTATTGTCTTCCCTGTACCATTTTTGGAACAATTCCCTTGGCGTGTACTCAAACTCACTAAGAAGCTTGCTATCTAGCCTCTTGCTTCCTTTCTCAATATGATAACACTTGGCCAAATACTCCAGTCTGTATGACGCTATGGGGTATTTCCTTGCATTGCAGACGTATCTATCCTTTACATCTATGTTCTTTAGGATCCATGTGATGGCATATGCACAGGGGAATATTTCTAGGTGTGCTTATAATATGAATATGCATGACTTCGTGATATTCTTGAATACTTGAAGTTCGTCTGGATCTTAAAATTCGACAAAGAAATTAGTTTTTTTGAACATATGGTATATCTCCTCCCATTTTGATGTTTCTCCGTCCTTTTCTAATAGTTTTTATGTATCATCATATGTGTCTCTGATGATTTATGTCTCACCTTCTTATTTTTGGCCACTATTGGAGGTTGTTGGCATAGGGGTAGACCTAGGGTTCAATGCTTGAACAACACACCAACAAAACCCTAACTACCAGCCCTTTCGAAAACACCTGCGAAGTAGATGAAGTCTCACCTGAGGTAGAGGCAGGGGGGTTGCAGGACTCAAGTGTCTACAACTTAGTTGGGACACAGATATGTGATCACAATACTTAACAAAGCACTTAGAAATTACCATTCATTAGTATTTAACCTTTATTCACATCCCAGGTTAAAACCCTAATTACAGAACAACACAGTATTCATCAAGATCCAATCACATCTAACCGTTCATCACATAGCATCAAAGTATATCTAACCTTCATTTATATTATTAATCAAAAAGATACTACATCAGATGCATCCAACATATATAAATATTACACCACTAAGCATAAATCACATCAATAACATATCAACCACATCGCACAAAGAAACCACAACACAGGATATACGTGGTTCACCCCCAACATGGAGCTATGTCCAACAACTCTTCTCCTCTTTTATTAGCTTCTTCCAATATCCTTACAAGCACAGAGCCACAAAGCCAACTCCGCATAGGATAGGAGATCTACACACACCTTTCCATATCCTCCTTCCAAGTTCGGTTCGAGCACAAAGCCTTACACAATCTCTTACAATCACTTGCACCTATCTCTACAAGTATTAGCACAGTCTTGGCACAAAGCCAACCAATCATGCACTAAGCCAATTTGATCACATAGATCCAACTACTACTTCTTACATTGCTTAGCTATCTATTTATACATTACAAAAGGGGCCTAAACATGGGTAAACCCATGGTCTGACATCCCATACCCGTTAAATAAGCCCTAAAACCCAAAAAGCCCGCAAAAGGGGGCGAGATCCCGCGATCTCCGCTTCGCCTGGGCACTCCATCTTCGACCAGACTGTCAAAGTCCCAAAAATGGTCAAAGATGACCAGTGTTTCCTCAAAACCTGGTCAAGGGCCAACAAACCCCCAACACTCACCTGTGACTCATCCTGAGTCACTCTGATCTGGGAAATTCTGCTTCGAAGGCCTCGAGCTTGGCTCGAGGTACCTTGACTTGCTGCTTTGCCAGAGCCTCTTGGTCGAAAAACTCCTGAATGAATTTCTCGGTGACATGCCCTTCCAAGTGTTGTTCCACTGTGGTGACACCTTGTTCTAGCTATGCACCTTGTCCCTCAATTTCCTCAAAAAGCGTGTAGGCTTTGTCTTGTACCGACTGGAGTCTCTGGGTCACTTCCATGACTCTACTCTGGATGGCATGGACCTGCTATTGAACTGCACATTGTTCCTGTGACCTTTTCATCTTCTTGACCACTAAAAGCAGTTTCAATTGTGCTTGCACTATCGATGCTTGTTGCTTCGCCTCCTGGAGCTGTGTCTCCAATGTCCTTAGTACTAGGTCCTCTGCAAGGTGATCATAAGTCTCTGCACTTCGATTACTGAGTTGATTTCATTCTAACACCAATGCTTGGATTCTTTCGACTGCGCTCCTGGCAGTTTCTTCCCTATGATCTCGCACTTCTTGCGGAGTGCTCGACACTGGTTGCAATTCTAGTTCTGCTACTCTTTCTTGGAGCTGCTGAATGGCTTTAGCGAGATTCCCCACTTGGATCTCAACTGTCTCTTCTTCCATATGTGTTAGGCTTGACACAAAGCAAATTTATCTAGTTACTACTTATCTCACTCCAATATACTCCTCGAGCAACTGATATTTCTCTCTCTGGATCTACTCTCTTTCCATTTCAAACTTTGCTTGGAGGCCATCTTTCTCTTACTACGCAACCCGACGTTGCTCTAGGGATTCCTCCTTTGCTTTCTTCAAGGCCTATATGGCCTGTTCTTTTTCTTCATGTACTCGACGAAGGAAAGCCTCTGTCACATATGCTAATCTACGTAGTTGGGCAGGCTCATCTCCCAATTCTATACCCTCTGATGACGATGGTCCAGTAGATGCTGCACGGCTCGAATAGAGGGATTGTTGTACCCCTTTCATCTCTACTTTGATCAGGTCATACATTGTATCTTGCTTTGCTTTGTTTCACTAAACAATATCCTCCAAAGTGTCTGATAAAACTACGATGATGAGGTCAATATCATCCACTGTAAGTACAGTCTGTGACTGAGGCTTATTGGCTCGTGACTTCTTCTGTGCTGAGGGTTTCTTTGAAAAAAATTTCTTTTATTTGACATCTTGGCCTTTGTAAGGGGATATTTCGGCGGTGTCACTTTTCCCTGTTCCTACTTGTCTTCTTCCCCTTCCTCCTCTTGGTTTACTTTGTCACCTCCTCCTCCTCCAGGTGAATCAGGCGCAGTTTCCTTCGATGCGTTGTTTATTTCCTGCACCTTTTCCTTCTTTTTCTTCTTGCTGTTGTTGGGTCCATCATACTCTTCCCAGGTGACCGCAAGACTTTCGATGATATCGGGGTTAGAGAGATCTGTCTGCTCGACTGGTACAAGGAATTCAGCCAACCATTCCTTGGTTATCTCATCCGTGTCTTCATGAATTAGTTTATAGTACGACTGCAACTCCTCCTTGCTTTCATCTCGGTGCGCAATGATGTAAATGAAGTGCCTATCTGGGTGGAACTTTGTTATTGGCCTATAAGTGTGCAAGGTATTCAGAGTCATTTAGGGGAATGACTCAATGGCTCGCATGAGTTGTAAGTAGTAAGTGTGGAAGACAACATTTGTTTGCCACTGCTTCTCCATATTGCTTGAATACCATAGGGTGATGAACCTCACAGCCAGTGGTTCAGACGACTTGACTTCAGGGAAGGTTTCTCCCTTCGACATCTCCCAAAAGAAAAAGGCAATGAGAATCAACAACCAACTCAAGCGAAACTCATAGCCATGGTCCTGCGCTTCATGACAATTTTTCTCTAACTGGTTGATGAGGTATCTCACCCAGTTCATCTGCATCCCTTCAACGCACTTTCCTGCAAGGTCGGCGATGAACCCCGTGACTTGCATTTGTTTTTTCTTCCTGACAATATTATCAACGATCAACTGGAAATCTAGGAACACTATGCCATCTTGGATGGAGGCCACCTTGTAGCTCCACTTCCCCTTCTCTACATCACCGTAGGTGTCCGTTATTCGCTACGCCAGGGTCCGATCTGCAACCTTCCTTGGGTAGAAGTTTTGAGGGTCCGGTCACTGCATGCTTAATCCAATGATCATTTGGATCAACGCTGGATCCACAGTCATGCGCATGTCTAACCATATATAACCTCCATGGTAGCATGAGAGGAGGATATTAACGCATGGGTTAACCTCCTGAAGTCTGTCAAAGTGGGGTATCTTCATGATGTTGAGGATGGTGGACCTCATGATCTCCTTGTAGCCCCACTTCCCCTTCTCTACATCACCATAGGTGTCTGTTATTCGCTGCACCAGGGTGCGATCTACAACCTTCCCTAGGTAGAATTTCTGAGGGTCCGGTCCCTGCATGCTTAATCCAGTGATCATTTGGATCAACGCCAGATCCACAGTCATTTGCCTGTCTAACCATATATAACATCCATGGTAGCACAAGAGGAGGATCTTAACGTATGGTTTAACCTCTTGATGTCTATCGAAGTGGGGTATCTTCATGATGTTGAGGATGGTGGACCTCATGATCTCCTTAGTCCATGGCTGGGGGACTATCTTTGACTTCCTCCTCATTGTCTTTGTCAAGTACTTATGCGGTGCAAGTAGCGCATAATTCTTACTATCTCCTAGGTTAAAGTCATTGATCTTGAGATCAAAGGTTAGTCCTAGTTGTGTTCCAACTGCATGTATCCCCTTCGAAAGGTAGGTAGTGATGAGGGTGTATTCAAAATCTCTCGGGACACTGTCATGACTAACCACACCAGACAGAGGTGGGATGTAGTCGGGCAAGACTGACGGGATGAGCTTCGCATTCGCCAGGTCATCGCGGTGCTTGCTTCTTTTCTCTGTCGCAGTTCGGGATGGACCAGATTGACGTGCAGTCGATGGGGATGCTTGTGATCCTCTCATCGACGAATCATGTGCTCCTGCAGACATGACCTTCTCAACCGTAAGGTAAATCAAAATCTCTTCGACAGATTTCTCTACTGCACTAAGGTCACCTGACATGTATGCTCATAACAAATTAACTTAGGTAAGCAATTGGACAGTCAAGGTAAGAAAATGAGTGGCAAGGTCTCAATAAGCACAACGTGATAGAAATCAGTTCTTTGTGGGCTCGGATAATCATAATTTGCAAATGTGTCCCCGGTGAGACATTCGATGGATTAAATAGAAAATGTCATAATGGATTCCTCCAATAGGCAGGATTGCCTCAATCAATACGATTCCATCCATTATGGCGTAGTCCCAACGGTCCAATGGTGAACTTTCCAGCAATAACTGTGTTTCTATCCATTCTGGAACATCGTTCTAATGGTCAGGATGCCTCCAACGGTCATATTGATTCATCGTGGTGAAGTGTCAGTTTGCGCTATTCTGCTATTCCGGCGAGGTTCAAGTTCTGTAAGCCTATTTTCTGTGAAGTCTTCTCTGGAACTTCCTGCAATTTTTCTAACTTTTCTTTCTTCTTGCTGATATTTCTGGCCTTCTTCCATGTGATCTGAGTCACTGGGTTCCTCTTTCCAATTTTATTCTTATCTGTTCTTAGCGTAGTAGCTTCGTACTGTTGAGGGTCTTTCAAAGGGTTTAAGTGGAATACCTCTTCTCTTATTACTTTAGGGGTAGGTTCTCTTCTCTCTGACATGGGCAGGTTCTTTAAGCCTTGTGTTCTTTCAACATCGATAGCTAGTTCTCTAGCCCTTAGTTGCTTCGACTTGTCCTCCTGGTCTTCTATTAAGTGCGTTATTCTCCTAGTCATGAAATCCCTTACTTCTTGCTTTTTCTATTCTATAGCTTCCTCTTCTTCTTTCCTTTGGATTTGATCTCTCTCAATCCAAGTCTTTCCTAATAAAAGTGCAAAATAAGTGCTATTCTCAACAAAATTAATGACCCTGAATTATTCTTCAGTCGATGTTCCATGAGAAATCATAGGTACATGAGTAATTATTCCACATAGGGTTATCATCTTTCCCTTAAACAATCCTATCCCTCCCAATGAAGGAATCATAGTAGGCTTTCCCAAAATTTCCCAAATACTTTTTGTCATGATATTCACCTGTGTTTCTACATCCAATACACTATCAATGTCGAAGTCTCCTATTCTTGTTTCTATGCACTGTTTCTCTTTTAAGATCTTTGGGAATCTGATGTCTCTGTAATCATTCAATGTTTCTTTCATCTGCAATAATATAGTCTTTGATTCTTTTTGGTGTTCTAGCATATCCTTAGTCTCTTGACCTTCCTCATGGTTTTCTTGTCTCATTTCCATCTTCTCAACTTTAGCAATCATTCTAGGGAAATCCAAAACTTCATGACCAACATCTTTACAATATATACAAATAGGACCTCTATGAGGTCATTCCTTAGCAAGATGTGCCGGTTTTCTACAACTATAACAAAGAGTCAATCCTCTCTTTCTCTTAAAATATCCCCAACCTTTCCTATACTGCGCATTGGGATCACAGTGATGGAACTGCAAAAAATTATTTCTAGGATCCTACATCCACTTGTTAGTCCAAAAATTATTTCTATGCATAGGGATAACATATCTTTCACTATCTTTATCAAATCTATTCATATGAAATATTCTTTCTTCTAGTTCTGCCCTAGTTTTCAGACTAGGAAAAAATCTATCAAACATACCAAAATTCATATTTTCGAAACAACAATTTCCACTTATCTTACCTTTATCAGAGCACAAAGATTTAAGATCTTACCACTTTTCTTCAGATTTGGATCCCTTCTTAGCATAGAGCTTCACAATTCAAGTAGAATACTATGCACTACAACAACAGATCTACGCACATAGATTTCTCTTTTATTCAGTTACCAACAATCACAGTTTCAGGTCCCGACAACGGAACCATTTGTTGGCATAGGGGTAGACCCAGGTTTCAATGCTTCAACAATGCACAAACAAAACCCTAAATACCGACCCTTTCGGTAACACCTGCGAAGTAGATGAAGTCTCACCCGAGGTAGAGGCAGGGGGGGTTGTAGGACTCAAGTGTCTACAACCTAGCTGGACCACAGATCTATGATCACAATACTTGACAAAGCACTTAGAAATTAACATTCACTAGTCTTTAACCCTTATTCACATCACAAGTTAAAACCCTAATTACAAAACAATGCAGTATTCATCAAGATCCAATAACATATAACCGTTTAGCACATAACATCAAATTAGATCTAACCTTCATTTATATTATTAAGCACTAAGTTACTACATTATATGAATCCAACATATATAAAGATTACAACACTAAGAATAAATCACATCAATAACATATCAACCACATCGCACAAAGCAACCACAACACATGATATACATGGTTCACCCCCAACATGGGGCTATGTCCACCAACTCTTCTCCTCTTTTATTAGCTTCTTCCAATATCCTTACATGAACAGAGCCACAAAGCCAACTCCGCATAGGACAGGAGATCTACGCGCATCTCACCAGATCCTCCTTCCGAGTTCTGTCCAAGCACAAAGCCTTACACAATCTCTTACAATCACTTGCACTTAGCTCTGCAAGTCTTAGCACAGTCTTGGCACAAATCCAACCAGTCATGCACTAAGCCAATTCGATCACATAGATCCAACTAATACTTCTTACATTTCTTACATATCTATTTATACATTACAAAAGGGGCCTAAACATTGGTAAACCCATGGGTCGACATCCCATACCTATTACATAAGCCCTAAAACCCAAAAATCCCACAAAAGGGGGCAAGATCCCGTGATCTTTGCTTCACCTGGGCGCTCCATCTTCGACCAGCTTGTCGAAGTCCCAAAAATGGTCAAACATGACCAGTGTTTCCTCAAAAACTGGTCAAGGGCCAACAGAGGCCTTGACTTCAGATTCCCTGCTTGATGTTTTCTTTCGAGGTGACACACTTGAATCTACAATGAAATATGAGTTTAACACATATATTAGAATATAACATACAATTGTGATACGATTGCAGTGATTGAATGTGCCGCATGCATGCTCTGACCTTCCTCTCCCACACGCATGACCCCCTCTCCTGGAGAGGCCTCGGGGCCTCCCTCTTCCTCTCCCTCCATCCCCCCCATAGATGCTGAGGCTTTTGCCTCCCTTATTGCCTCGCTTCCCAAGACGAACAAACAAACTCCTCCAAAGTTTGTGAAAAAACTGGATCATATCCCTTCAGTTCAGATCCAAGGAAGCTTTAGAACCCTCGCTTTGAACTTTGTAGAATAGACACTCATTGGACAGTTTATGGGAATCTGGCCTTCTCCATGGGCTATGGTGATTTGGATTGACAAGAATTGGAAACCCCATCTAAAAGGAAATCTCTCGCACTTTCTTTGTGGAAGAGGCTTCTTTGCATTTCTCTTCGAAAATAAAATAGATAGAGATATCATCTTCCAAAGTGGACCGTACTTTATGGGCTCTAGAGGTATGTATATCAATAGCTGGACCCCATATTTTATCATGAGAATGATATTCCCAATGTAGCACCAGTATGGGTTTTCCTCCCCTTCCTCCCTCTGCATTGTTGGAATAACGAAACTATTCAAGCTATAGGAAATACACTTGGAAAGTACATAGATCGAGCATAACCTAAAGATGGCCTCCAAGCCTATGCGCATATGTGTAGAAGTAGATCTAGAAAAAGGCCTACCCAAAGCTATTAGCCTCACCCTGGAAAAATGGAACTACATTCAACAAGTATATTATGAACAACTTCCCTTCAAATGCAAAATCTGCCATGAGTATGGACATTTTGCAAAACACTGTCCTAAATCCCCTCCTAAAAGCTTGATCAAAGAAGTTGATCAGTGGCAGCAAACCAAATGGAAAAATAATTAGAAGCATGACCTGATTAATTAATCTATCCCCATGCCCCCCCCATCTAATATCACGCAAGATCCTAAATCCTCTGTTTTGATCCCGACTCAAGAGACAACTTGTGAAGAGCATCCCGCTCCCCCACCTCCCCCCCNCCGCCTTCACCCTCTCATCTGTCTTCTCTCCCTGAGGACAATGATCTAGAGCAAAGCGCAGATGAAAACTCTGACTCAGATACACATGCTTCTCCCATTAGAAAAGTTGGACGGAAATCAAACCTGCACAAAAGGGAAGCTTCAGCCAAAAAGGAAATTGAACTCGAGAAGCAAGCAACTTTGAATCAGCATGCCAGAAAAGAAACAAGGCAGACTAGGAATCAAAGTGGATCCAACCCCCATAAAGGGGGAAATGCCAAGCCTTCTAAATGATAAAAGAAATCTCTTGGAATTGTAGAGGACTAGGGAGACGGAACAAGCTCTCGCTAATACATGATCTAATAAAAGAAGAAAATCCTCAAGTCCTCCTTCTCTAAGAGACAAAAAAGAAGGATATCGATATCCTTCAGGATAGTAGTTACATCTGGTGAACATGCAAAGGAGTAGCAGTCAACGCAAGAGGAGCTTCGGGGGGAATCTGCACCCTGTGGAATCCTAATATCTTCTCTCTCCACTCCTGGCAGTCCATGATCCACTGGATTAAAACTTCACTTCTTCATCTTCCTTCAGGTAAGATTCTGACTATTTTCAATGTTTATATGCTTGCAAGTTATCATGAGAAAATTGATTGTTGGTCCTCTCTCCAAAGCTTGCAAGAAAGTCTAGATCTCTAAGATATAATAATAGTTGGAGACCTCAACACCACCCTCCATCATAAAGAAAAAAAAGGTGCCTCTCAAGTATGGAACCCCACTCATGAGCATCTTGAGGATATTATATCCTCCTTTCATCTTCTCGACATAAAACCCTCTAATGGTCGTTTCACTTGGTCAAACAAAAAACTCGGGTCGGGGCACATAACAACTCACCTAGACCGGTTCCTCTTAAGTAGCTCCTTCCTTGATGACTCCTTTATACCCTACTCTCACATTCTCTCCTGGACTGGGTTTGACCACAGACTTATCACTCTCAACCTTACCCCTCCTGATAATATTGGCACCATCCCCTTCAGATTCAACCCCCTGTGGGCTTTAGACTCTTGCTTTTTCGATATTGTCTCAGATGCATGGACCTATTGGATATAAGGCTCTCCAAACTACATTTGGGAATAGAAACTAAAAAGAGTCAAGGTGACCCTCAAACACTGGGTGAAGCACAACAAAGAAAAGGAACAAGAATCAAAAAGCAGGAAAATTAAAGAAATGGAAGAAAACATAATAGTAATGGAAGAGGGACCTACCACTCATTCCCTCCTTCTCAAAGAACAACAAGACTTCATCGAGTATCAAAAAATCCTGCATGAGGAAGAGGAAAGTTGGAGGCTCAAATCTAGGAGTCTTTGGCTAAGCTCAGGTGATAGAAACAAAAAATTCTTTCAAAGGAAAACCAAAGCCAGACTCTGGAGAAACAAGGTGAAGGAAATCACAAAAGAGGATGGCTCAAAAACTGATGAATTCCACCAAATACAAGAAGAAGCCAAATTGCATTTTCAACGATTCCTAACTGAGGATGGCATTGCAGACCTCAATGTACAAGAGGATCTGCTGATAAACATACCTAGCATCATCAATCAAGAGGACAACACCAAGCTAAATCAAGAAGTTACAGAAAAATAACTTCATGAGTCCTTGTTTCAGCTCCACCCAGACAAAGCTCCAGGCCCAGATGGCTTCAACGCACACTTTTATAAAAAATGCTGGCATATTATTAAAAGAGATCTATTGAGGATGATATAGTATGTTCAGAAATCCAAAAAACTGGGAGGCAATACAAATTCCACCTTTTTATCCCTTATCCCAAAAGAGTCCAACCATTCCTCCTTCTCCATATTTAGACCCATTTCCTTATGTAATGTTTCCTACAAGATCATCACTAAAGTCATCACCAATAGAATCAAGCCTCTCTTGCATAAGCTCATCTCTCCAAATCAAAGTGTCTTTTTCCAAAAAAGACAAATGATTGACAACATCATACTGGTTCAAGAAGCCATCCACTCCAGCAGGGAGCGAGGAGATCAAGGAATGATCATCAAAATCGACATGGCCAACGCCTTTGACAGGGTAAGACACTCTTTTTTGTTTGAAGTTATGGAAAAAAATGTTTTTATCTCTGAGTTCATAGCCTGGGTCTTAGCCTGTAACTCCTCTTCCTGGATAGCCCCTCTAATAAATGGGCGCCCAACAAATTTCTTCAAAAGCTCTAGAGGGCTAAGGTAAGGTTGTCCGCTCTCCCCTATCCTTTATATAATCATGGTTGAAACCCTAGGTAGACAACTAGAAAAGGATCGAATCTCCAAAGCCATTCCCGACATCAAAATAGCTCGAGGGACGAAGAGATTAAACCACTCCCAATTTGATGATGACACTCTCCTCATTGGGGGTGCCTCCTTAGTGATGGCCAAAATATTCAAATCTACTCTAGATAAATTCATCCAAGCCTCGGGATCCCTTATAAATAACACCAAATCCAATATCTATGCTTGGAACACCCCTCTTCGAACTGCCCATCTAATAGAAAGTATCCTCTGTTTCCCTCTCATTGAAAAATGGAAAACCTTTAGATACCTTGGCATCCCTATTTGTCTCAAATATCTACCAAATTCAACCTGGAAGCAAGTTCTCAAAAATCTCAAAAACAAGATGGATCATTGGGGAGCCTTCTGGCTCAATCTGGTGGGGGCGTACTGTACTAATAAAATCAGTTCTCTCTGATCTTCCCATCTTTCAATTTTCTTCCCTTCTGGCTCCTCAGAATGTTAAAAACACAATCTCCACCCTCCTTTGATGCTTTCTCTAGGAAGGAGGGAAAAAAAAACAAGAAAAAATATCATCTAATAAAGTGGGATATTGTAAAACATCCCAAGGAAAGCGAAGGTCTTAGCATCAGAGATCCCGACCTCTTCAACTTGACAATGGGAGCAAAAATTCTCTAGAACCTTGTTTTAGGAAGAAATGATTGGTGGAAACAAAATATCTAGTAGGGGATAGGCTCAGGTTTCTAGACTAGCATCACTCTCTGAACAATGGATCGTCAATAAGGAAGCTTCTCTCAGCCTCCATCCTTCTCCTTCAAAGTCAACTCACCTGGATTCCTGAGAATGGTCAAAAGATTCTTATAGGGACTGATAGCATCATGGGAAAACAACCCCTCTGGCAGCATATACAACTACGACCTCTCATCAATTGGCTAGACATGCAAGGAAAAAAACATATATGGGATATCTCCTCTTGGCATGCAGACACGAGAGATTGGACTGGGTGGAATTTACAAAATATACCAAGCAACCTCCAAGACGCAGTGCACCAGCTAAAATCTTTTCTAAAAGGCTGCGAACCCATTCGTGTCACCCTAAGAGATCAGAGAGGCTGGGGGAATGGAAACTACTATGTAAAGCAAGGTTACTCCCAACTACTCTCACAACTGAATCCCCCCCCTAAAGATAAAATGTGGAACTCTATTTGGAATAATGACAACCTACCCAAGGTAAATTACTTTTGCTGGATATTGGCACATGGAAATTTTTTAATAGGAGAAAATCTACTTAAAAGAAACATCCATGGGCCCTTCAGGTGTGAACTTTGTGGCAAAGAAATGGAAACTTCTCAGCACATATTTCTACTTTGTCCCTTCACTATCATGGTGTGGAAAATAACTCTGCAAAACCTCCACTTAAGAATCAGATGGCCGACCCAACCCAGAGAACTCTTTTCAGATTGGCCCTCCCTATATTGGGGCACCTACAAAAATAACCCTCTTTTCAAAGCAGTGTATAAAGCCTTACCCAAGTACATCTACTGGAAAATTTGGCTAGCCAGAAATCGAATTATCTTCTCCAACCTTCGTTCTCCCCCAAATCTCATAGCTAAAAAAGTTGTGGTTCTCCTAGCTGAATTTTTCCTTTCTAAGCCCAAAGTCCTCTCCTTCACCCCCAACTCCACCTTATAATCTGACTGGATTTGCTCTTTTTTCCCCTACTTTCTGTCCACAACTCCTTCCCCCTCCCCCCCCAGATCCTCCTGACAGCTTCATGATGACTCTGATTACCTGCGCTGGTACAACGAACATCAAAATCACACTCTTTATTTCGATGGAGCTTCAAAGGGAAACCCCGGGGTGGCAGGAGCGGGAGGGGTTGTCATTTTCCCACGAGGAAACCAAGTTCTCTCTTTCCATTGGAATCTGGGCATAGCTACCAATAATCAAGCTGAAGCATATGCACTGTACCAAGGTCTTATTCTTTCCAAAAGCACGAATATACACTCCCTTTCGGTGATCGGGGATTCCAAGATAATCATAGGTAATGTACGCAAAGGGTCCCACCCTCCAAATCTCCATTTAAGAGCCATTCTCCAAAGAATCTCGACAATTCACACTCTCTTCCATAATATCTCCTTTTACCATGTCCTCCGGTGAAATAATCAATTGGCCGACGCTCAAGCTAACCTAGCAATTGAACTAGAGCAAGGCACACTAGTGGTTAATGGGTTATCTCTCCACTCACCCATACCATGACATTTGACACATGGCTCTTTGCTCCCCTGGCCACTATTGTATGGGCCACAGTGGTGAAAAGGGTCATGGTTTTGGTCGTGTTTCATTCCAATGCCCCTGCCTGGACACCTAACCACCCTCCCCCTCACCTCAGCACATGGCTTTGTAGCTCCCACCACCTGCCCCACCTAACCTCTCAACACATAAGCACTCACTACCTCACCTTTGCGCGCGTGCAGTGGCTTCATATCTCCCCCTCCCTCGACTTGGGAAGTCTTATTGCAGTACCTTCGGCAACTCATGAGTGTGGAAGAGAAGACTGGAGCAATGCAAACCTATTCAACATGATGCACAAAGAGTACAACACATTAAACTCAGGTGAGATGAAGGATCCTAGCATCAGAGGTGATCATGGATGCAACTCATGGCAAAGTATGGGAAACTTTTTTAAGTTATCTGAATCATTCGAGGATGATGGCACATATCATAACATGAGTGGCTCATTATGTTGGCATTCTCATTCCTGAAAAGAACAAAGTAGCGTCCACACCTCATAAGCACATTGCTATCTGTGTTTTACAGCCAGATAGAATTGGGATTATAGGCAAGATGAGTAGGAAACCACAAATATTTGTCTCAAAAGAGGAAAACGATGAGCTGGTAGACACAGTTCAAGCACTTCAATTACAGCTTAGAGCACTTTCTTTACAATTTCTCTCCATCACAGAGATTACCATCCAACACAGGAGTGAACAACAGAGAAATAGAAATGAGTGTGAAGCTCTGAGGCAGCAGATTGAGGAACTTCAAATGGTAGTTGGACCAGCGTCGCCAGCAACCAACTACATTCCAACTTCTGATGAGGCCTCCTCACTTGAACCATGCCCAAACCTAGACCTCAACCTATGGCCTCCGGCAAAGGTAGAATTCCCGGCACCAGACACTTCCAAAATCTAAGTGTATGTAATGTTTTTTTATGTTGTTACTAGGAACATTTTGCATGGTTTTCACCATAGAAAATCAAGTCGTCTTTAGTGTTTTAGTAAGAAATACCCTTGTTCTTCATTTTCTCTCCGGAGAATTCAGGGGGGTAATTTTTGAATTTTGTAAATTCTGTAACACAAACTATGTACATTGCTTGCGTATCTTCGCAGTTTTTTTAATATAAATTTTGCCCAGTTTTTGTTAAAAAAAAAAAGAATATAACATACAATTGAATGCGACTAAAGAGTTTGAATTACCAGAGGAATCATTAGTGTCATCATTATTTGGGGATATTAAAGTGAGGGAAGGCATGCTTGAGCAACTTGGTAGAAATTTGAGAAAGAACGGGTGAAAAGTATGCTTAAAAGGAAAAATCAGAGGTTGAAATATTAACTCCTTTGATGCAAATAGAAGGAGTTGTTGCTAAGGTTTCTGAGTCACATAAGAAATTGTTTGAATTAATTTTGATCGAAAAAGTTAAGAAAAACTCCTCCGATTTGAATCAAAGGAGTTAACTCTAACTTCTCTGATAACATATCGGAGGTGTTGTTACTTACGTTTTCGAAGCATAATGAAAATAAACATAGTTACATGGAAATCCTATGATCATATCGAAGGAGTTAGTGGGAACTCCTCCAATATGATCAGATGAGTTGGTGGGAACTCCTCCAATATGATTAGAGGAGTTACTATAAAATGTTCTGAGAAAGGGATGAATGGTTGGGGAAGTTAACAAGAAATCCTTCGATCACATCAGAGGAGTTAACAAGAAGTCCTCTGATATGATCATAGGAGTTACTAAGAACATTCCCAATAAAGACCTTTGGAACTGGCCATGGTCTAGTTTGTACTTAGGTATTTGAATGAAGGTGGAAAATGACTCCCATGCCTCTTTGGCAGAGATAACAGGGTTGGGTTGTCACCGAATTTCCCGTTGTCTTTAGGGCCAACTATAAAAAAGGAAATTTAATGTTTTGAACGTTGCGTAGGGAAAAAGTTCCACGAAGGGGTTGTTTTGGTGTAGTCAAGAATGTGGACAGTGTTTGGTAAACATTGTTTGTAGGGTGAGCTAAGGATATGGCAGTGGAAGAAACCGGGGTGCAGTGTGGAAAGGAAAGAAAACAAAGTATGAAAATAACCAAGAACGAAACCCTAACCCTAGCAAGGAAAATAAAAACACCCATACATCCCTAGAAAGCTAGTGGCATGTGGAGGATGTTGATAGGTTGTGAGTCTGAATGTGATGACTTGGCACACTCTTGGTTCAAAGAAATATCTTCTTACCTTAACCTTATAGAAGAACAATGAAAAGCATGGATTGTTCATGTATATATAGGTCGACAAGTAAACGTGGGGTTGGTGGGGCAATTGATGTCGGAGGAATTGAGAGAAAGTTCTCCGATGAACATCGAAGAACTTATTGGGAAGTTCTCCAATTTTCATCAGAGAACTTGCCTCAACATCCTCTGAATACATTGACATAATTTGAGGGAAGTCCTTCGAAGGGAATCGAAGGAGTTGGAACCAACTCCTCCGATTCCATCAGAGGAGTTAGTGGAAACTTGCTCGATAAGAAAAGGTATTGGAGGAAAATAACGGAACTCCTACGATTTACATTAGAGGAGTTAGATGGAACTCTTGTGATGTACATTGAAAGAGTTAAAACTAACTTGGCTGATTTTCCCATACTTGTCAAAAATTGATTTTTTCAAGTTCTTTCTTTTTCCAATTTCTTCTTAAGTTAAGTAGGAATTCCCAACAAAGGCTTGAAGTAAAGAGAACGAACGATGGATGGCTCTCTCAAATAACAAAAAATAAGGGGCTCCATTTTCGTGAAAGGGGAATAAAAAATGGAAAGAAGGAAAATGGAGGGTTGTAGTACTTGTCACAACAAATGGCAACACACTAGGAAGATCCTTGAATCTCTATAATATTATGTCCACACATATTTCTGGAAGGGAGCACTCATCATGAAAAATATCAAGAGATAAACAATAGGTCCCATAGCTTGGATTCCAGGATAACTTGGGTGATACAAATAAGGATGAGCCCTTTCCTTTGATCAAATTGCTTTCAAATCATCTCTTATTCATATGATAAATGACTAAAGGAAAAGGTGTAGAGAGTATAAAAAAAATGAAACATCAAGAATGTTGAGAATACAAGTTATTGTGCATTTCTCTGGTGTTTCTCTACTACCAATGAGCGTCCATAGCCCCGACGCTGTCACCCCGGTGTCACAATCCTTTATCTGCTGCCAGTGAACATCCATAGCCCTAGTGGAGATACTTTCATGTCCCATGTGATCTGGAAATCCTTTCCCCAAGCCTTTACCTTTATAAAATTTAATTCTCTTTTGTTTAGAGAGAGGTGGATGGGGGGATTCCATTTATCCTTTAAGGCACTAGGGGTGACACCTATGATAGTGAGATTTGCTAACTTTATTATAGATGAATGAACTTCTTGAGTTGTAATTTCCGAGATACTATGGACGTCTTTTCCAAATAATTTTATTTCAGTTATCATAATGTAACAATCCGTTCTTAAGAAAAGTCTCTTGGTTCTGTGTTTCATTTCTTTGTTATTGTGTATTGATGAGCTATGTTCCTCCACTAAATATGATTTGAGACAATACATGATGAGGCTTACATGTTGGAGTGATGTGTATTGGAAACCATGTCAAAAACATTCCAGGTTATTGAGATCAGGAGTGAGATGATTAAAATATATGACCAAGACTAAGGCATTGGAAACTCAAAATTAGGGTAACAAATTTAAAGAAGGAATTGAAAAACCAAAAAAAAAAACACACTTGGAAACAAATAGAGCAAACCGAGGCAAAAGCAAAATAAAAGGGGAAAAAGTAAAATGTTTATTTATGTACAAGGGGTCAATAGCCTTGAAGGATAGTTGATATAATGCTTGAAAATTTTTCCATTAACGAGGAGAGAATCAACTTCCCCTTGAAGGTTTTGCAACCGAAAGGTTCCTTGGCCAATATTTTCTTTTATAACATAAGGACCAAGTCAAAGTTGTTGGAACTTCAAATGCTTTCCTTTATCTTCGTGTGGCTTGTCCCATTTGAGGACTAAGTCCCCAAATTGGAATTCTTTCTCACCAACAAATTTCTTATCAAACTAACATTTCATGGTGTGTTGGTGAGATTCAAACTTGTTTTTGGCTTTAGCATGACTTTGTTCTAAACTTAGCAAGGTATTGATGCATCGTTGAATGACAATGCACTCTCTTCCTTGGGATTGTTGAGTGAGTTGTAGGGAAGGAAGGTAGATATTTGAGGGTAAAACGACTTATTTCCCATAAACAAGGAAATATGGAGAATTCCCTATAGCAGCCTTAGGAGTGACATGATCATCCCATAGGGAATTCGATAAAGCGTTGTGACAATTTCTCTAGTGATCAACCATGGTTCGTTTGAGGATACAAATTATGTTTTTGTTTGTGGATTCTTCCAAGCCATTACCCTGAGGATAATAGTTGGAAATAAAAATAATCCCTTTCTCCAATGAAAACTTAGATAATTTTAAAGATAAAAAATAAGTTGCATTATCAAACAGTAGAGAGTTAGGAACTCCGAACCTTGTAACAATTTCTTGTTCAAGAAAATTAATCACCACCTATTTATTTACTTTGACCAATGGTACTTCTTCAATCCATGTTGTAAAATAATCGGTAGCGGTTAGGATGTACCTATGTTGTTTGGAGGAATGGGGGTTAATCTCACCAATGATGTCCAGACCCCATTGTTCAAAGGTCCTCAATAGAAACATGTTGGAGTGGAATACCAACTTTGTGTTCTCTTTCTACAACCTTCCAACATGATTCACAACTTCTTGAATATGCCTGGGCATCATTGAACAACATGGGCCAATAATATCCAACTCTCAACACTTTGTGAGTCATTGTGTCTCCCAAAAAATGGCCACCAACAGGTCCATCATGCATGTCCTTTAGTATCAACATCTTGTTTCTCAAGGAATATGAGTAACACCCCATCATAGTTATTTCTAAATAAGATTCCATGCAAAAATTGATATTGTAGAGACTTCAAACAGAGAGCTCTCTTCTTCTTAGCATTAAGGTTATCGACGATTGTGCCATAATGCAAGTAATATTTGATATCATTATAGTATGATCCTTCAATGGCTAGGATATATGGAACATGTTGAGTATACATAGTTGGTTCATCTTTCCACCTGTCCTCTTGTTCTTCATCACTGGTACCTTGCATAGGCCTTGACCTTTCACAATATTGGCTGGTTTAAATTAAAGGTTGTATTATTGTCAGGCCATCATCCAATTTCCTCGTCGTTCTCCCAGTTCTCTTTGAATGAAAAATGACCTAAATTCTCGATGAGGGGTGACAAATTTCGTATGATTTTTTATAATATAAGTTCTAAACTATTTGATGGCTTTATGGACAACAAAATATTTCTTATCCACTGAGGGATAGTTCAACTCAACACCTTTTAGTTCGGTGCTCATGAACGTGACATGATACTCGTCTCCTTGCTCATCTTTCTGCATGAGCACTGCTACCAGGGAGTGATCATATGCAAACACATATAACAAGAAATATTTGGTAAAATATGGACTCCACAGAGATGGTGAAACAACTATGAAAACTTTGATATTTTCAAAAGATTCTTTCTCCATTAGTGTCCATTTAAACTGAACATCTTTTTTTATCATTCTTTGCAACAGCTTCACAATTTCGACGAAATATGGAAGGAATCTCCTTACAAAATTGATTCTGCCAAACAATGATTGCATTGATTTTTTCTATGTGGTGGGGGGATTTGTAAAATGGATTTAAAGAGATCCAAAGTACATGGATTTAAAGTACATGTCCCAACAATATTCCCTCTGAAACAACAAAGACAATTTCCTTGGGATTTAAAGAGATCCCATATTTCCTACATTGTTCAAATATTTATTTTTGATGCTTCAAATGGTCTTCCCTCTTCTTTGAATAGACAATAACATCATCAAGGTAAACTACCACACTTTGACTGATTAATCCTTTAAAAGCGATATCCATTTCCCTATGATATGTAGCTCCTGCGTTCACCAAGCCAAAGGGAATTATTATATAAGCATACGTTCCCCACTTGGTCCAGAATGTGGTCTTTAATCAGTCAGGTTCTGCTATGAGAACATGATTATATCATGAAAACCCGTCTAATAGAGAAAAAATATCAGATCTAGAAATGCGTTGGAGGATTTGTTCCATCAGGGGAACAAGGTAGTTTTGCTTGTTGGAAGAATGATTTAGATTCCATAAATCTATGCAAATCCTATTTTCTCTCGAATTTTTCCTTACGAGCACCATATTAGAAACCCAGGTTGAATATCAAACTTTAAATATGATTAGGCATCTAATAACTTCTTTAATTCTTTTTGTATAAGAGGCTCAAGAGTCAGATGTATCTTTCTGAGCTTCTGCTAAAATGGCTTGATATCTTCTTTAATAGGGATCACATGTTGTTTTATTCGGGTATCATATGTTTTGAAATCATCATAAGTCCAAGCAAAAACATCTTGATACTTCTTAAATAGTTGCGTGAATGCATGTTTTTCCGTGTCTGAACAACAAGTTCCCAAATTAACATATTTAGGTTGTTTAGATGTTGCAAGATTGACCAATAAGTGCATAATAGTATAACTGTTGGTCTTAATGTTGGCTAGCCTCTTGAAATTTGATTGCAAATTGAATAGTTTCTCAAGAGTTAAAACATTCTTAGGGACACAATTGGTTTTTATCTTGTTTTCTTCCTCCTAATAGGTTTGTAACTCTTGCTGACGTGTCTCATCATCGATTACTGCATCTTGAAAAGTGTCTCAGCTAGTGAGAAAATTGATAATCTATCTGTCACTATCGAATACTATCCAATTTGTTATGTTTTCTGGTATGGAAGGCCTTAACATCATTTCAACCGAAAAACCATCATCAAGGGGAATTAATATAGATGTTGCATTGGCCAATATATCTGCATCTATAGTTTGATCATGAGGTAAATAAGTAATATTAAATGCATCAAATGAGTAAAGAAAATTACATACCTCTTTTTGATATGCTTTTATATGTGGAGACAAGCAATGAATGATGTTTCTTACTTGTCAAATGATGATTTTGGAGTCACCAAACACCTTAATATATTTCACCTTGAGATCGATGGCCTTTTTAAGACCTTGAATTAAAGATTCATATTTTGCAGTGTTGTTGGTGCATTCAAAATCTAGGAGACATGATATGAGCATTTTTCCTTGCCCAAGATCGATTAGGAGACATTCTACTCTGGCTCCATCTTTTGTCTTAGAGCCATTGAAGAACATTGTCCACATATAAGGAATTTTTTTTTTGGTAGTTGAACTAAATCCTAAGTTAGTTAGTACTATACAAGCGCTATTATGGGCTCGTTAGAGGAGTTCAAATTGTAGTTTCGATGTATTTCATATTTTTTGTCTCATAACACCCATAACCAGTCTCAAAAAATTAATTACCCAAGATAGAATGGAAAAAACTTATGGGTTTGTTCTTATCTTCCAATTCCGTCACTGTGTGCTTCATATGTTCTTCACTATTTACTTGAATTTGATTCTCTTTACCCTTGTAAGAAATCCACAATTGAGACCAATCGGTAGAAACGTATCCTTGAAGTTTTTCCTACTAAGCTCTGCTTAACATCAACCCATAAATCTGTGGTATATCGACAACAATAATATCTATTGTTTGGTGCACCCTAAGATTAGATGATAGTATGATTAAGACATCCTTGAGTTCACATTTTACCTTGACGTCTGTCCTATCTAGTTGTATAATCCCGGTTCTTGTTATTTTCGGAAAAACATTTATTTTTTGGCATACAGAAAATGGAATTATGTTAGAGGACACACCTGAATCTGCTAGAGAATTATGCACATTGAAATTAAAAATTCTGTAAGTGAGAAGAAAATGTGGTACTTGAGACTTTGAGAAAGAACCTATACTCGTCACGTTTATGGCTACTGTTATTTCTACCTTGTGTATTTCTTGTGCATCATTTTCTGAAAGTATGTTTTCAGTAACAAAAACAGTCCTTTTATGAGTGTCATCTAGACTAAAAGCATCGTGTAAGAGCTCACGTTGTTGTGGTAAATAACCTATATCAAACATGGAAATATTTTCTTTCATTTTCTTCATGTCTTCTATGACATAGTATTCAAGGGCACGTGTATTGTAGTCGCTTGTTGTTTGATTAAATTTTGGCTCACAAGTTTTGTTGTTGTTTGGTACCATGTTAAGCTTGATGTTATTCCCAACTGAGGCAGATGTACTAGGTTTATCTGTGTTGGTTGGGGAATATTTACTTGTTTTGTTGTTGTTTTTCCCTTTAGCCATGTCATTTGGTTTCAGAGGAGTAGGGGGAGGAGTGATTTTCTTGAGAGGAATATGGTCCTTGTTGGGGGAAGGAGTGTTAGGAACTGGAACTTTTCTTCATAAATTGTAATTTCTTTGTGCAACAGCCTTGATAATTGGTGTATATTCGATATAAAATTCTTCAATCTATTCATCATCCGATTCCGGGCACCAGTCCCAAAAAGGCATGTCATATTATAGGGGAATCTCATTGGTAGTGTTAGTGGAAGCTTGTGTGGGGATTTCATTGTTTAAGCTTTGCTAGTCTAACAACTGATTTATCAACAAGGTCATGGAGTTGACCCACTGAGGGAAAGTTCGTTCTGGGTGGTTCTATTGGTGATAAGAGCAGAAACTATTATTGCTGAAACTGTCTAAGTTAAAATCCATGTGAGGTGGTTCAGGTGGCTTCGACGGACTATCTTGTCTCTTAAAGAACGATCGAAAAGTTCAAGGTTTTGAAAATCCTTCTCCAACATTATTCTTAATATCTACCACTTTGTTATACAGTTTATTAAATAATTTAACCACATTATCGATATCCTTTGGTTCCTTTTTGGGTGGTTTAGTTAACAACAAAGGTCTCTTCCCAATCATTTTGGTTTGCTCGGTATGTGAGTGATATTCATAGGAAGAGAGTTCTCTTTCTACTATTTCAACTTCATCAAAGTTAAGTGCCATCATGTTCTTGTTATCCCTTTTGACAAACATTCTCATGGAAGGAGTTAATGCTGCTGTATAATATTCAATTTCCAAGGACTGAACAAGAGCTATTTCATGTGGAAATTTGATTAAGACATTGATAAACCTTTGGTTAAAATCTTTTACTTTCTCTTTCTTGTCATCTTGATGGCTCCTAACTCTTTGTGTAGAGGTGCAGTTGTTTTCCTCTCCCAAAATTTCTTGATAAACAACCTTTCAAAATCATCCCACTTACTTATAGAGTTGGGTGGTAGGTTGAAATACCAAGTAGATTCCCTACCTGAAAAAGTATAAGGGAACAAACTACAAACCAAATATTCATGTTGGACATTTATTAGGTGAATGACTAGGAAGAAGTTATTTAAATGGTCTTTTGGGGACCCGAGTTTATATGGATCAAATTTCAGAAGGACTTATCATATTTTCTTGGCATTTAATGTAATGGTCAAGACAAATTCATAGCACCTTGGGCCCTCCAACGAGGTATAACTTCTCTATTGTTCCTTTTTCCCCCCATTATTTGTTTTAAAGTTATTTATGGGTGTTCACCTTTGAGTTCATCCTTGGGTTCGACAAGGAAATGTGCATCTCGAATAAAGGGTCTTGGAACTTCTTGTAGAGAAGTTTTGATGAGGTCATCTACGAAGTCTATGTAAAAATCAGGATATGTCTTAGGCCTTTCTGCACGGGTTTCTTTCCTCCTAGGAAGCTCAGAGGTTGTTGATAGCTTACCAAGTAGTTTTTCATAAGCATGTGTAATCTTATGGTTTTCCAAGAGCTCTTCTTGTAGTATTCTGATTAAGGGATTTTTCCCCTGTGATCATGGGTCATAATCACAACATATCAAGACCAAGTGAAAGAGATAACCATCTGCCCACATTGACAAACACACAAAAATCAAAGAAAATAACTACTTTATTTAGGATAAGGTAGGGATAGAGAGGAGAATAGAAGGTTCACCTTGTTCTCCCATTTGATGTTGATCCCTACTCCAATTCAACGAATAACTCATGATCTTCCACTAGAATTAACCTGCAAGATAGATACAAAAATAGGGCTATGACAAAAGTAGTTATACGATCATAAACATGTGCATGTAATATGTCAGATTAAAAGTAAGGATACAGATAAATGTACAATGAAGACAAATTTGGGGGAAAACAAGATCTTTTATTACCAACAAGTGGAAAAGGTAAGCTACAACCTTGTTTAGCCTTAAGCACCGTCTTGAAGCCAATTGTCTGAGTTCCTCCGAGAATTTTCAATCATCAACTCAACCAATAAAGACTTTTCTCAATGACTCAGATAGGGATAAGGAGAAACCTTATAGTCATATAAAGGAGAAAGAAGCTCTGAAAAAGGAGTTTATAGATTAAAGGGGATGTTTCTTAGAGAATATAGGGAAAGGAGGCTTTTTGGATGCTGGTAACATAATTTTTCATCAAGGGACTTGTCTTCTCACATTTATCCCTCTATGGTTGTTTTATATCTTCCCAAAGATGTTTGGGGAGTTGGATTTCATTGTGTATGGGAAAGGGTTGTTGGGAAATGATCCAAATCGAAAAACCTGCACGAAAACATAAAATTATTTTATTTTTCACCAAAAATGAGGGAATTCGTGGGTTGCAATGAGGAACGATGTGGATGTTCGCATGTTTCACTAGGGAAACTCGTGGATATGCTCATAAAACATATTTTTTAGTTGATTTTGGAGGTGACTTTTAGGGAAAAGTCTAGAAAGCATTGGGAAAGGGTTAGGCCATGTCAGGAAAGAATAGGTGTGTCTTTTTGTGCTATAACACTAGAGGAACTCATGAAATTAGGCCTTGAGTCTTCATAGGTAACTTCTTGTTAAGATTCAATTCGAGGAAACAACGAAGGAGTGGGATTATTTCTTGAAGATCGATTTCACTTGTGTAAATTGTTTATATAAGCCATAAAAGATGGCCCTCCTTCTAGCGTAAATTATGTTGATGAGTCTAAATTCACCCGCGAAACAACAAGGGGAACTCCCTGATACACGGTCCCAACTAGAATATGTACCGTTTGGATTAGGAGTGCCATCTAGTATTTGGCTTGACTACCATTGATACTGCTTTTTTGGGGTTTTGGCCGGTTACAGACCGACTTTCCACTGAGGATGGATGATGAGTGGATGTGAATTGATGAGATGTAGATGAATACTATGAATGAAATGCAAACCAATCTATTTCTAATCTACTCTAACCTATCCTAGATATGCATAAAATAAAGTAACCGACGAGTTGAAAAATGAAACCGAATCCTGCATAAACTCCTACACATATATATGGAATAGAAGAGGAGAATTAGAAACAAGTGTGTACACATACATATAACCAGATTAGTCCAAATTACATCAATGCATAGATTAACAACTTAGAAATATCAAGGCATAAATATATTTGAAGAAACACTTAAAACTGTAGAATATCATAGATTGCATAAGAATTAATCCATAAACAAACTAGCATTCTTACAGTCCATATGAATAACATTCATAATTCATCGCTTAGATTGTGTCATACAATTTAATTCCTTCTCCAAAAGATGGCCTTGAGGGCTTCTCCTTATTAGCATTTTCAATAGAAATACATGAAAACTCCAAAGAAACACTCTTCAATTTTAGTTGACACTATGTTCCCAAAATAGTTGAGAAATGGACAATGTTTGAAGAGCCAAAAAAAAATCCCTTTCCGAATGGGCCTCCACTCTACTTTATACAATTATATAAGTAACTCCTAGGTGAATCTTCACCTTCTTCTTGAAGAAGTGGTTACAAAAATGGTTCAACTTCCTATTCCTAATGACAAGTGTATAATAAGGAAAAAATTGTGGTTGGTTGAGAAAAAGACAAAATACAAAACATGTGTTGTCATCATTAAACCACTATTTTGTCTTCATTCATGGGTTTTTGTCCCTGATGTATTCCATCTAGATCTCTATTTGGTCAAACAAGGATCTAATTCTCCTGTAAACTGGTTGTACCAAAGTTGCATTGTTCATGGCCATACTATTTTCCATGGTGCTCATGTCTTTTGCTAGCTTGTATCATGAAAGCTTGTATCATGTTATGGATTTTTACCGGTTACAACAAGTGTTCATATATGAGGTCAGTGGTGATGGTAGTGGCTGCTTCAACCACTTCTCTCCTTTGATTTGTGTTGTCATGCACCTTGTCCACCATCTCTTCTGTCATAATATTTTTCCCCAGCTCATCTAACTTTGGTAGTTTGATGCTCTTAATCAATTCCTATGCAACTTTATGTATCCTTGAGAATATTTCCAGTGATTTAGTAACCTTCCTATCGACTTTGTGCCCCACCCATTGAAAATGGTCAAGAACATACATGTTTGTTTTTCTGTCTTCTTTTGATGGTTTGTATAATTATGGAGTTGTGTTGTGATTTTCAACATTCCATCTGTTGATGTCAACGATGCCTTCCTGAATAGTTTGTACTGTGTCAGATTTGTCTGTATCTGGTTATTTGCTCAATGATTATTGTAGCTGCATCTTGAAAGAGGTGTAGGTGAGCATACATATCTATGATGGCCTCTTCTAGTTCAGTTATGACCTTTTCAACACTAACCCTAAAACTTTGAAGGATTCTTTCATCAATCTCCACTTTCTGAAGATTTTCTTCCAACTCCTTGATCTTTTCTTCTTTCTCTTCATTCTATTGGCACAGTCTCCGAATTTTATCTACATTTGCATTCATAAATGTAGATCTAGCCATATATGTAGCTATGGTATATCTACTTCCATCTCCCATCACAGGAACATGTGTGACAACCAAGATAGGAATTCCTTTTGTTACCAAAAATTTCTTCACCTGTTCTTGCACAATTATTCATGTCTTACTATCATGGGTGAAGCTCCTTAGGTCAAGCACCTTGCTTGGTTGGAATGGATCCTAGAGCCCAAGCCTTAAACCATGACTTGATATGTTTGTTCCTACATGTGAAATAGACATTTCTGGGATATCTGTTTACATTGGGTGGGTGTCACCCCCTCTGTCTTCTACTTCTTTCTATTTTCTCTTAGCCTCAACCACTTTGTCAACTGCATCTTTAGCTGCCTAATCTACTTATTTTTCTATGACTCTCGTCGCTGCTTCCCTTGTTGCTTGCTCCTTTTGTTTGACCTCTCACTCCACTGCAACTTTTGGCTCTACCTTAGATTTAGCCCTGGACTTGTTTGCATCAATATTTTGCTTCTTCTTTCTTGCATCATTTTTCCTTTTTAAGACTCTCTTTATCCCTCCTCTTTTTATCGACTGGTCCTTCCTCTACCTCTTCTGGTGAAACTGAATTTATCGAGGAGGAAGAAAATGGAGATTGCTCAACTTCTTCTTACTCCACTTTCTTCTTCACTCCCTCCCTATATTTTTATTCATATGCGATCCTCCCTCTTGGCTGGACACGCTTGTTGAATATGACATCGTCGTAAGTACGCGATTTTGGTGAACTTCTTCTTGCTCCCAAATATCTGTGGTATATTCCCAAGGCAGACCAATATTGTTGAAATGTTGTCTCACAATATTCTTGGGGTCATGTCTCCTATATCACTCTTCCCCGAAGTGATACAAAATCATGGTATTTACCTCTACTTGGGCCTTCTTATTATTTTTGAAGATGTAATTTCCAACATACAATGGCAGTGGTGGCCAAATTTCTTTCTTCAATCGGTATAACATTCCTCCAACTCCATGTATGATGGTTTGGTATGCCACTTCTTAGAGTACAAGCTTGTCGGGAACAAACCAGGGAAGAAGATGGGGTGGTTTCATTTCTCCATATACCCTTATATAAGTGTTGTGCTCCATGATATACCAGTCCCCAATTCTCCTTATGACCACTATGGATTTGTTAGTAATGCATGGGGGGGTGGTGCAGAAAATGAACTTGTATAATGGGTCCACTAAGTGCTCGCATATACTTTGGTATTCTGTGTGGTACTTGTGCTCCCAAAGCACCTTATAATATACATGAATTACTGGGTCAGATGACTGCCAACTCCACCCCATTCTGGGGTATTTATGGGATGTGCACATGATGTCCAAAAGGTATGAAGACATATGGAAGCTTGGAAATGTTCTGGGTTGGGATTCATTTACCACAGAGATGGCCACCGTGATATTCTCAGACATGATGTATTCCCATTTGAACGATGCTCCCTAATCTACATAGTAGTATATTAGAGGCATGTTAGATAGGGAGAATTGTGATGTGTTAGGTTCCCCATATAATCTGCACAACATAGCCACTAAGTACTGGTAGGATCTTCTTAGGGAACTAGTGGGATAACCACTTTTAGGTCTGTACTTGTTATGAGGAAAATCTCTCTATGGCTAGGGAAAACCACAACAGATGAAAATGACTGCAAAAATCAACTCTCTTATCAAGTATGTTATGTAAACAAATCTTCTAGCAAGACAAGATAAAATGCCTACCTCGTCTAGACGTTTGATGAAGTCCATCGTTGAGCACTTGACCCAAAGTAATATACCTACAACTAGTCCTCAACAACCAAGAATAGCAAGCATAGCAAGCATAGAAAGCATATGGTGATAATAAATGATGTTAGCACATTCAATAGCATAATCCATTGATAAACATGACAAATAATCCCATGGAATAATAATTCAAATATTTGCAAGATATCAATTGGACGGTAAAAGAGTATTTCTATTAATATATGATCAACATATGTGAAAATGTTACAGACTTCTGTGTCGGCACGGTTCAGAACTGAGAAACTAAGTTCCTTCCAACTGGGCCTCCACCACTTCAATCCTCCACTAAAGGCAAGCTCATAAAAGAGAAACAATGGGGTTCTCAATCAATAAGGGAAGATCTTGGGGCTAAACAATGTGTTCAGACTTAAAGGACAAAGGGATGTAGACTCAATATGAAGTAAATAATTTCTCCAGAGTAAATTTTCTCTCAAAGTTGAATTCTTTCTCCCCTTTCCATATCTCAAAATTGGCCTATTTATAACCTTCAAATGGAATTGAAGGGCCAATTCAGAATGTTTCTAGCATATGGAAGGCCAAGGATCATCGATCTCCTGTCGTGACATGGAAACCCGACAATAATTTTCATTTTTTGGCCCAAATCCTGATGTATGCGGGCTGTAGTGGTGCATCCTGCGTATTTGCATGTTGTATAGTAGGCAAGATGCATACATGTGGAAAAATATGTATTTTTAGCTCTGGGATTTACAAATAGGGATGATAAATCTGCATAGGGAAATGGAAAAAGGCCTTCTGTGCAAGATTGCATATGGTGAGGAAAATCTTGCTATAATAGTACTTGAATTGCTTGTTTTCCCTATACCATTTTGGGAACAAGTCCTTTGGCATGTTGTCAAAATCACTAAGGATCTTTTTATCTAGCCTCTTGCTTTCTTTCTCAATATGATAACACTTGGCCAAATAATCTGGTTTGTATGACACCATGGGGTCTCTCCTTGCGTTGCAAACATATCTTCCATTTACATCTATGTTATTAAGGATCCATGTGATGGCATTTTCACAGGGGAATATTGTTGGGTGTGTTTCTACTATGAATATTCCTAACTTCTTGATATTATTGAATACTTGAAGTTCATCTCGATCTTCAACTTTGATGGAGAAATTAGATTTTTTGAACATATGGTATATCTATCCCCATTTCAATGTTTCTTCTTCCTTTTCTAGTAGTCCCGACGTATCATCATATGTGGATCCAATGATTTTTGGATCATCTTCTTCTTGTTGGCCTCTACTGAAGGCCTCAGATTTGGATTCCTTGCTTTCCATTTTCTTTTGAGGTGACATACTTGAATCTGCAATGAAAGATAAGTTAGCATATATATCATAATATAACATACAATTAAATGTGAATAAAGAGTTTGAATTACCATAGGAAGCATTAGTGTCATCATTTTGAAAGGAGTCATCATTTGAGGATATTAAAGTGAGGGCAAACATGCTTCAACAAATTGGTGGAAATTTGAGGAAGAATGGGTGAAAAGTATGCTTAAAAGGAAAAATCACAGGTTGAAATATCAACTCCTCTGTTGAAAATCGAAGGAGTCCATGCTAAGGTTTTCGAGTCACATGAGAAGTTTTTTGAATTAGTTCCGATCGACAGAGTTAAGAACAAATCTTTTGATGTGAATCAAAGGAGTTAACTCTAACTACTCTGATAATGTATCAGAGGAGTTAACTCTAACTACTCTAATAACATATTGGAGGATTTGTTACTTGCATTTCCAAAGCATAATGGAAATTGACATAGTTACTCGGAACTCCTCCAATCATATCAGAGGAGTTAGCAGGAACTCCCACGATATGATCAGAGGATTTACTGTCAAATGGTCTGAGTGAGGGATGAAAGGTCAAGGAAGTTAAAAAGAACTCCTCTGATCGCATCGGAGGAGTTAACAATAACTCCTCCAATACGATCAGAGGAGTTAACAATAACTCCTCCAATACGATCAGAGGAGTTACTGAGAACATTCCTGATACAGACCTTTGGAGCTGGCCATGGTATGGTTTTCACTTAGGGATTCGACTAAAGGTGGAAAAGGACTTGCGTGCCTCTTTGGTAGAGATAACAGGGTTGGGGTGTCACCAAATTTCCCATGGTCTTTAGGGCCAGCTAAAAAAAAGGAAATTTAATGTTTTGAACACTACATAGGGAAAAAGGGCCACAAATGGGTTGTTATGGCATAGTCAAGAATGTGGACAATGTTTGGTAAAAAATGTTTGCACAGTGAGCTAAGGATATGGTAGTGGAAGAAACCAAGGTGCAGTGTGGAAAGATAAGGAAATGGAGTATAAAAATAACCAAGAACAAAACCCTAACCCTAACAAGGAAAATAAGGATTCCCATACATACCTAGCAACCTGGCACCACATGGAGGATGTTGATAGGGTGCGAGTCTAGATGTGATGACTTGACGCGCTCTCAGTATGACGAAATCTCTTCTCACCTTAACCTTCTAGTAGAACAATGAAAATCATGTACTATTCATGTATATATAGCTCAAAAAGTTCTTTTTTATTAAATGCATGGTTGGTGGGGCAATTGAGGCCGGAGGACTCGTGAGCAATTTCTCCAATGAACATCAAAGAACTTAGTGGGAAGTTCTTCGATGTTCATCCAATAAATTTCCTCAACATCCTCGAAATACATCGAAATAATTGGAGGGAACTCCTCTGATTCCATTGGAGGATTTAGTGGCAACTTGCATGATAAGCAAAGGTATCAGAGGAGTTAAAACTAACTTGGACGATTTTCCCATACCTGTTCAAAAATTGATTTTTTCAAGTTCTTTCTTTTCCCAATTTCTTCTTAAGTTAAGTAGGATTTACCAACAAAGTCTTGAAGTAAAGAGAATGCCCGATGGAGGGCTCTCTTAAATCACAAAAAATAAGGGGATGCATTTTCTTGAAAGGGGAATTGCAAATGGAATGAAGGAAAATGGAGGGTTGTAGTGCAGGTCACAAAAGAATACTAGCTCTTTGATCTACCTATTCTTGTGATTCTCCACCATGAACAATGATAAAATAATAGGAAGTGAAATGGTATAACAAGGGATTCCCACTTTTGAGGATATTTTTATTACCATGCACAATTCTAGTTATAATAAACATAAAAAGTTTTTGATGTACAAAGTAAGGATCAAGGGAGAAAATAGTTGAAAAAAATAAAGTTTGTTTTCATGCTAAGGGTATCAAATCTTATGTTACTTTAATAATTCATAGGGCTACTGGTAAAATGTTGGAACATGCAATAGATGAACAAGAGGACGAAATGCAAGAGTTAAAGAACATATTAACATAGTTGGAAAGTGTATTAAACCTTGAACCTTCAGTTGTTGAGCATCTCACTACCCAAATGATTGAAGAGACTTAAGAAGAGAATCCATATAGCCAAATAGAGTGAAATCATCTCAAGAGTTACTATTTGATGTACACAAATTTGTTTCAAGTAATGTAGAGGAGGGAGTTATGAATGTTGCGTATACCCTCGAGAAAGGAATCCTTGTCCTCAAGGAGATGCTAGAAAAATAAATAAGGATGAGGATTTTTATGAGTCCCATGTTGATAATTTCACAAAAATGATGAAGACTATCAGTGCTCACGTGAAAAAAAGAGAAAATATCCCTTTATATGATAGGAACACTAAGATATAGAGGGTTTCAAACACTAGATTGAAACTATCCAACAATTGGTTGAAGTCTATGGTGGTCTTGAGCATAGGAATTCTTAGGAGTTTTTCAAAAATTTTGAAGTCATGAAGAAACTAGTGGTCCCTGTAGATTTTAACCTTGTGCAATATTTTAATGAAAACATATTTTCAATAAAATAACATAAAATATACAATGGAAATACACACATTACACATATATTTTTACCTTGGAAACCCAAACCGGGAAAACCAACATATTCTATATTCATTCATTGTGATACATTGTTTACAATACAATATACATATAGGAGCCAACGACATCCAAAACCCTAAACCAATGACCTGGATTAGTCAACAACCCTAATTTATTAACCGAGAATAGAAAACCATCGGCAAGAACCATGTGTCAAAAAACTACCCAACAATGGACATGAAAATTGAGGCGACACAAAAAATGAGGCAAAAATGTAACATGTTTCCCGGGGAAAAAAAAATTCTCTAGGGTGCTTCCCCCAAACCCCTACATAGGGGGGATATCACCCCCTATATCCCCTAAAGGAGGGGCCTGGAGGCCCCTCCTAAAACCCCCCCGCATGCCTGACACAACATAGAAAACACTACAACTAGTCGTGCAAAGAATATAACACATATCCAACATTCTCCCACTTGTTGTTTTCTTTGCATACATGGGGTTACAAAGTTACATAGTTGAAAATCTAGGGAAACAATTCCCATGGATCCTATACACCAAGAGAGCTTCTCAGTACTCACATATTTTTTTAATGAATCTACAACATTATTCAAAGTGTCAACCTTCATCAGGAACACTTTATTTTCTTCAACCATGTCTCTCACAAAGTGATATTGAATATCAATATGCTTTGTCTTTGAATGATAAGTCGGGTTCTTTGCCAAAAAAAATTCACTATGACTATCAAAATCTATCCTTACATCTTGTTGTACCAACCCAATACTTGAACATAATCTTTGTAACCATACTGCTTCCTTACTTTCATGAGTGGATGTCATGTATTCAACTTCTATAGTTGAAAGTGCCATTACTACCTGCCTTTTTCTCATCCAATTGATTTCTCTTCCAAACAGGTTAAACACATACCCACTTGTAGATCTCCTATGATCTAGATCTCCAACCCAATCTACATCGAAAAATCCATGCATGTGCAATGCTCTGTCCAATCCCGGTCTTCCTTGATAGCACAATTCATAGCTATTAGTGCAACACAAATACCTTAAAACCCTTTTTACTGTTGTCCAATGCTCCTTCCCTGGTTTTGACATATACCTGCTCAAAATTCCCATTGCATGTGTAATGTCTGGTCTATTACATACCATTTCATACATAAAACTACCAAGTACACTCGCATATGGAACACGAGACATGTCATTCTCCTCTTCTTGTGTCTTGGGACACTGATCCACAGATAAATTTACACAAACAAGAATAGGGACCTTGACCGGTTTACATTCTTGCATATTAAACCTTTGCAATATTGTCTTGACATATTTTCTCTGATTTAACTAGATATTCCTCTTTTTCTGATCTCTTTTAATTTCCATGACCAAAATGAAATTTTCAACATTGAGATCCTTCATGTCAAAATTAGAGGACAACTGAGTTTTCACATCCTGGATAATCTCCTTGTTGTTTCCTATCAGCAACATGTCATCCACATACAAGACCAAATAAATCAAATGATCACCAACTAATTTAAAATACATGCAATGTTCCTCTTTGCTTCTTTTGAAGCCAAGTCCCAACATATAAGTATCAATGTTTTGATACCACATTCTTGGTGATTGTTTTGAACCATTCAAGGAATTTTTCAGCTTGCATACCAACTCCTTCTTTCCCTTCACATCAAAGCCTTCTGGATACTTCATATAGATTTCTTCTTCTAGATCCCCATGTATGAATTCTATCTTCACATCCATCTATTCTACTTAAAAATCAAATGCAACAACAACAAATAAAAAAAATATTATAGAAGTTAACTTGGCAACAAGAGAAAAAATCTCACCAAAATCAATTCCCTGAACCTGGGAATAACCCTTTGCTACTATCCGAGATTTGTATTTTTCCACTTTTCCTTTTTCATTCAACTTCTTTTTAAAAACCCACTTGCTACCAATGGGATTTATTCCAGTCAGAAACTCCACTAGATCCCAAGCCTCATTCTTATCCAAGGCTACCATTTCTTCATCCATGTCCTTTTTCCAGAATTTTCCATCCTCTGAATTCACTGCCTCCCTGATAATTCTAGGATCATCACCAGTAATAGACAAACAAAAATTTGAGCGGAAATGAGATGGAGTATACCTTTATGGTAGCCTTCTTTCTTTAATCGATCTCCTCAATACTAGAGTATGAGGATCTTCTTTTTCTGATTCTTATTCTTCTGTAGAGTATGATTCATCATCCTTTAAATCAAACTCTATTTTCTTTGGTTCTTCCTTATTTGCTAGGACTTCTTGTTTAACAACATCCTTCATTTCTCTAAATACCACATCTCGACTATACACAATCTTCTTGGTTTCAAGATTCCAAATCTTATATCCTTTGATACCATCTTCATACCCAATAAAGATACAGTTTTCGTCCTTCTTATCCAACTTACTCTTATTTTCCTTTAGAAAATGAACATAAGCCTCACAACCAAATACCTTGATATGTTTGAGAGAATCTTTCTTACTAGTCCATAACTCTTATGGAGTCTTGTCATCCAACACTGATGAGGGTGATCTATTGACCAGGTAACATGAAATACCCACTTCCTCTACCCATAATTCTTTCCCTAACCCGACACCACTTAGCATGCACCTTGCGTTTTCCATCAGGGTCCTGTTCATCCTTTCTGTAAATCCATTCTGCTGAGGTGTATATGGAGTAATACTCTTCATTTCTATACCACACTTCTTACATAATTATTCAAATTCATTCCTGCATAACTCTCCTCCTTTATTTGTCCTCAACACCTTAATTCTTTTCTCTATTTGATTCTCAACAAGAGCCTTAAACTCTTTAAACCTGTCAAAGAATTCAGATTTATTCTTGAGGAAATATATCCTAGTGTTCCTTGATAATTCATTCGTAAATGAGACATAGTACACATATTTTCCTAATGATGGAAGTGACACAGGTCCAAACACATCACTGTGAACTAGCTGTAAAATTCCTTCTGCCCTCGTTGCACCAGAGGGGAATCTTACCGATTCTACTTCCCATATACACAATGTTCACAGAAATAAAAATCCATAGAGCAGTTATATATACCTTCAACCATACCTTTATCGTGTAGTAGTCGAATACCCTTCTCCACGGTATTCCCTAGTCTTTGATGCCACAACATAACCTTTTCTCCAGAGACTATAGGAGTTGTTTCTTCTTCAACTCCAATATCAGGAACACTGGAACTATTACACCCATCACTGATAGTTCTTCCTTGCATCTTATAAAGATTTCCCAACCGAACTCCCTTCAACAACACCATTGCTCCTTCAACAATCCTGCAGGTTTCCTTTTCAAATATTTTTTTACCCCGCATCGTCCATTTTGCTTACATAAATCAAATTTCTTGCCAATCTTGGGATGTGCAGAACACCAGGTAGTTTTCTAATCCTTCCATGTATGAGCCTCAACTTGAATATTCCTCGACCTATGATTCTAGTTGTTGAGTCATCACTTAGGAAAACATTACCTCCATCATACCTTTCATATTCATAGAACAACTCCCTGTGGGGAGTCATATGAAAGAATGCACCTAAGTCAACCGACCATGCCTCATGATCTGCATGTGTTCTTGAAGAATCCATGTACACATCCCCTCCTTCTTCCTTGGAGGTATTTTCTTCTGTAGAAGGAGATTCTTTAGATCCATTCTTTTTCTCAACTTTGGATCTGCTAGCGGGAAAACCCCCTTATGGCTACACCAGGGTTTACAATGTAGGCAGATAAATAACCATTTAAAATGCTCCTACTTCTCTAACTACCCCAAACATTCCCCAGAATTATGCAAGAAAAGTAAAATGAGAAGGATTCGGTAACTGTACCTTTACTTTGCGTCCGGTGATGATCCTCTCACGCTAGAAGGCTTCGCTGATTGCAAACCTCCTCCCAAGGCTAGCCTGCATTCAAATGCAAACAAATAAAAAGCTACAAGCATACATTTCATACATAAATAAGGGTTGGATGTTAGAATAAAAACATAAAACAAATGAAAACATTCAACACATCATGTTTTAGGACATGAAAAGTACTTCTTTTATTGATAATACAATGATCACTTACAACCAAAGTCGGCTACTGCTCCTCGAACCTAGTCCAGGATCCTCTTCACCAAGCTCCAAGTGCACCTCCGTGCATCTTTCTCCTCTCAAACTTCTTCTTGGGAAATGGAATGGGTTCTTATGGAGGAAAAAGGGGAAAATGAGGAATTCTGAGGCAATTCTCACAACAAAGCTGCAAATTCTTGGGGCAAGGAGGGGATGTGAAATGGGCAGAGTTTCATTGTTCTTATGTCTATATGTGGAATGAGACCCTAACACCTCATTTTATATGACAAAAGGATGGTTATTCAGTTGGGTGGCGGGCTATAGGTGGTGGATTAATTGGGAAACTACCTGATAGCCCGTAATCTCAATGAATTCCTTGCAACTTTTTAATTTTTGAAAATTTTGCAAGTATACGCGGGTTGTAGTGGTGCAAAATGCATACGTACATGGGTTGTAGTGGTGCATAAGGCGTATGTATGTGGAAAATATTGGTGCAGGGTGCGTACATCTTAAAAAATTTGGTGTTTAAGAAGAGCAACTCAGTGATGGCTTGGCAAAAAATGCAAGTAAGAGGGCCAAATTCCACATATGCATATGTAGAGAAATTTAGGGTTATAGAAGATGCCCCTAATGTGTGAGTTCAAAAGAGCATCTAATGGCCAAAATACATTACAAAATCTTCACCAATGTACGAAGCGAGTGAGCTCGGGACTAGAGTTCGAGAGGTGCTATCTGCAAAAATAAAAATCGTCTCTCTGAGGCGGGCATACCCATGCTCAGGATGAAATAAATCATGGCTGCTAATCAAGTACACTGCAGATCCATGTCATATAACTATATAAAGTGTAGCCACAAGCAATACACAATGGATCTATATCTCAAAATCAAAGATATACAAGTATAGTATCCATCTTCAAGAAGCCAACGACGCATGATGGCTGGAGATGAGGCCTTCAAAGCTTGAGAAACAACTTCAAGATATTCAAAACTAGGGTAGGAGTGTAATGTGAGTGTATGACTTCACTACCGAGAGGTCTTCAAAGGCTCGTTAGGAACATACAAGAGGATCTCGGTGATCAGTCAGAGAACTTCATTGATTTCGAACAAGGACTTGATTAGACTTTCAGAATGGCTAGAAATGAGGAAAAGAGACAAACTGCAGAAAGGTCGAATCAGGCTGGGTGAAACCTCCCTTGGACAAGAGCATGAAAGATGATTAGACTCAGGCAACATGACATTGACATAAGTTCATGATGGAGGAGGCAACGCAAACTCTCCATGTGTTTGGAAGAGTAACCAAATGGAGGAGGACATGGATCTATGTAGCGAGAACAACTTCCTAAGGTCATATTAGTTCCCAAAGATTTATGAACAAACAAAAGGATGTTCTTTTTCCAAGGGGGAATCATTGTGCTGCCAAAAAAGAATATATATTTCCCGTCCTCTTTTTGGTTTTTTATTTTTATTTTTTTTGTCTTTTTCAATTTTTTAAAGAGCTTGAAAAGGAACAAAATAATGCTACGTTACAAAGGAGGAATGAGTGTTGCAATCATACGAGTTCCAAGCGTAAGGAACACACTAATGCTCATAGCAAGGAGACATGTGCAGGAAAGTGACACTCGGGGAAAATTCCTCTATGGGTCAAGGTCTCAGGGCACAGAGGCAAAGTGCTACAAGGCTTGCATATAAGGCATGCTTCAAAGGTTTAGTTGAGAGCAACATGGAGCCATAATTAGGCCAAAGACACAAAGATGAAAATGCGAGTAGCAAGACATGATAAAAACCCCTTTCAATGTATTTTTCATGAGCCCAGAGAAGGCAAGCTCGGTAGTTTTTTCACATTTAGAGAGTCTGAAAAAAAGTAAAAGAAGACTCCACTGGGGTACCTTTTTCGAAAAATAGCCAAGTCGGTTCGAAAAAGGGATAAAATTACACTGAAAATACGTCTATTCGAAACCATTTTAACGAGTATGACAAAGACAAGATCACTCGATGATATTTTCAATTTTAAGGAGTCTGAAAAGAGCTTAACTATGGACTCACAACCTTTTTCTGGATTTAGTCCCCTTAGCTTGAAAAAGTATAAAATTTACTTAGGAGAACTCTCCCGATGAGACAAATCTCTCGAGGTGTACCTTTTTCCTCCCTAATCTACAAGCCAGAAAAAGGGGTAAATTCATGCTAGTAGATGTTTTCCTGGACCAATTTAACGAGTGTGAAAGAACAAGGTCACTCGACGATCTTTTCAATTTTAAGGAGTTTGAAAAGAGATTAACTATGGACTCCGTAGGGGATGTTCTTCTGGACCAATTTAACGAGTGTGAAGGAACAAGGTCACACGACGATATTTTCAATTTTAGGGAGTCTGAGAAGAGATTAACTATGGAATCCGTGGGGGTTCCTTTTTCGTAAATTTAGTCCTTCAGGCCCGAAAAAGGGTTAAAATTATACCTGAGAATACTCTTTTAGTGAAATGAATCTCCTAGAGTATACATTTGTTCGTAAAATTGACCATCCAGACCGAAACATGGGTAAAATACCGCCGGACAGACGTGCCTTCAAGTTTTAGTTTGGCGAGTGTGAAGGACAACAAAATCACTCGACAATATTTTCATGTTTAGAGAGTCTGAAAAGGGCTTAAAGAAGACTCCAGGGGGCTACTTTTCTCAAGTAATCTTGATGATATCACTTGTACCAAGATGGGGAAGAAAGGGCTCCCATTCCCCCATTGGATAAACCAAAGGATCAATTGTTGAGACCAAGTCTTGAGAAGGAAAACATGATTCCATAGGTTCTTTCTCAGAAGCAATTGAACACCAAGGATAAGATGCCACATAATTAACCCGTGGCGGGGTAGAGTCTACACAAACACTAGGAACATATAAAGGGGTAGCCTAAAATAACATTGAATTAGGATGGTGATTATCGGATGCTAGCTGGTCAATAGTGACAATGCCTCCATTATGAGGGAAATGCATCACTCGGAAGAGCGTAGACACCACAACATTCATAACATATACATAATCACGCCCAAGAAGCAAATTGAAATATAATGGGCCTTGCACCACTATAACATCGACAAAGATAGTATTCCCACCTAACGAGATAGGTAACTGAGGAAGAACCCCCAAATATTCAGTAGGATGTCTGTCAAAATCCAACATCTCATCTGAAGCAGACAAAATCTCAGGAGATCCCAAGACTTTCCAAACCGAGGAGGATAAAATACTTGCAGAGGCTCCTTCATCCACAATACATCGATAAATGTTTGTTGAATTAAATTCAACCCTTATTTGAAAGGGTGCGGAAGAAGGAATATGAGGATCAACAAGGTCATTCCAATCAAAGGAAACCATCCTAGGGCTTGGAGGGGGTGTGCTCAAAGTGAGTGGAATGCACCCTTGTTCTGAAAGTACTGAACTAGAAATGATAAAAACATAGTCGATAGACACATAACTATACAAGAGAAGAGTGGGATCAGCTAAAGATTTCATCAACGTGACCACTTTGGTACACTCGAAACTCTCCAAGAGAAGCGTGGGATCAACTGAAGACTGCATCGGCGTGACCACTTTGGTAGACTCGACACTCTCAAAGAGAAGAGTGGGATCAACCGAAGACTACATTGGTGTGACCACTTTCTCAACCAATGGCTGAATAGGCTGCAACACTACATGGTCTAAAGGAACCTCACCCCCCAAAAGAGGAGTGGGATCAGCCAAAGACTGCATTAGCATGACCACTTCATCAACCAAAGACTGAATAGACTGTGAGGAAACCTTAGAAGACTTAGAATCAAAAGAGATTGAAGACATGGACCAAAATCTTTGTACCTCTAGAAATCCAGGGCACATATGAGTAAGGTGATCTCCCTTGCAAAGATTACAAGAGAACTTAGGCTTACTTCCTATCCATATAGGTTTTTCAACAGAATCAATGCCCCCAGCATGACTAGCAGTGGTTGGTTTCTTGTCCCCAACATGATTAGCAGAGGTTGTGGACATATCACTAACATGACTTGCATAGGTTGGTGATTGGTCGATAACATGAATCACATAGGCTACATACCTATTTCTAGTATGACTAGTAGTGACTGGACTTTTCCCCCCAGCATGACTTGCAGAGGCTGGGTGCTGGTATTCAACATGACTTGCAGAGGTTGATGAACTATCTCCAACATGACTCGTAGAGGTTGGTGATTTAACTCTAGTATGACTTGCAAGGACTAGGTTCGTGCCCCCAACATGACTTGCAGAGGTTGGTGATGGGTCAATAACATGAATCATAGAGGCTACAAACCTATTGCCAGTATGACTATTAGGGACTGGAGTTTTTCCCCCAACATGAATTGCATAGGCTCGGTGCTTTCCCCCAGCATGACTTGCAGAGGCTCGGTGCTTTCCCCCAGCATGACTTGCAAAGGCTCGGTGCTAGTCTTCAACATGACTTGCATAGGTTGACGACCTATCTCCAACATGACTTGCAGAGGTTGGTGATTTCTTCTTCCTATTCTTCCTCTTTCTACTTTGTTTAGACTTCCGGTTACTAGTAACTGTACTTCCACCGAAGGTGGGAGAAGGAGGAGGAGAAGAATTTGTTGATGAAGGAACATCAACATGGTGCCCATGACATAAGGTGCTTAACTGAGAAGCATCAAGATCATTTGAGAAATTTGGAATGGTACCCAACCAAACCGGTAGTCCCACATTCAACCCAGGACTGTACAAAGTGGCCATCAGAGGGACACCAACGTTTCCAAAGAAAGGAAAAGCACAAGAATCCCCTTGCGAAGGGGTTCCTTGGTTGGTATCATCTAGAATTCTATCCATGAAGAAATTATGCACAGGTTCTCCCCTTGCGGGACCGTTCAAGTCCGTAAAAGTATCACACACTGGCTCCAACGAACTAGTGTTATAAAAACAACACCTATAGAGAGGTGGCTCCATATTTCTAAGGGGAAGACCAAAACATCCTCACGATCGATGGAGTGGGCGGTCTACCACCCTAGGTCAGAGACCCAAAGAAATGATTGACTAACTCACTATGGAAAACTAGGGAGCACAAAGCACACACTAAAAGTTCCTAAAGGAAAATCAAGTAGCCACTATCTAGTAGGAATAACAGTTACACTAACCAACACTAGGGAATCTTAATGGTGCAAGTGAAACTCGAACATGGAAGAACCCTCTGGGTATACTCTGCAAAGTGTGACCTGACGTCTACCCTAGATACCATGGTATACCCCTGTAGTCACATGTGTAAGTGTCTAGAATAAAGGCAACTAAGTTGCTAGCTCTCGAACAATCACCGGGTAGGTACAATCGACAGTCAGGTGGACTGCATTGAGTAGGATAACAAGTCCAAAACCTACTGATGGTATCGAAAGAAAGTGGTCCGGAAGACAACTAAGGATCTTGAATATATTCGAGGTCCATGAAGCTCCGTAGGCAAATGCAATCGATAATATCCCACGACAGGTCCTCAATATGCGTTCCCCACTACGTTTGGTCCGACTTTGGAGGGGTTATCTCTGCTACCTTTCCTCACATGACCTCATGTTTATCCCCTATATTAGAGGGGGGTCCCGGATAACTTTCACATCATTGGACTTTTACACTCCCTAGTTCTGACTCCAATGTTTGTTTAAAATCCTTGAAGAGTTTCCTCTCCAACCTAATTCAAGAATCTATCCCTAAACTAGTTGATTGACCCTACAAACATAAAAGTCTAGTTAATTTTAGATTTAGCATTCTTTTTAATGGCTTGATTTACTCAAAAAGGGTGTGGTAGTGCAACTGATGTTGTTAAGACTCTTGTGAAAAATGAAACTTATAAGAACACTAGCAAAGAAGGATTATCTTTCTTATTTTTTCTTTTGAAATGCTTTTAAGATGAGAAGAAAACAAAACACTATGCTAATTTCTTTTTCTTTTTCAAATAACAATGCAAAGCAAATGCCAAGAAAGAAAGAGATCTAACAAACTAAGTTTTTTTTTTATATTTTCTTCCAATCAAAGTAGAAATAACAAAATATTGTAAAAGAAACTGACGAATACACAAGTCAAGATAAAAATAAGTTAAAAAATCTAGGAAACATAAGAAACTTAAAAATACAAGTAAACTAAAATCTAACCCAAGCTATGGCTGTAAAAATAGAAACATTGAACTCTGCCAAGAAACCCTGAGAATTTAAAACCTCAATCGGGGAAGAGGTTGATAGCCTCTTCTTAAAAACAGTTTCTTGAAATAGGTACGCTATTGATGCTTAAGCAGCCTGCATATGTACGCGGGCTGTATATATAGAAGGGCACGTATGTACGCGTGTTGTCCCACAGCAGGGTGCATACACCTCTATATTTCTTGAAAAAAGAAATGAAATAGATAGACTGACAAGGCAGGGAGAACTGATATGGCACCAACAGGTGACCAAAATCCCTTAAACGACTCAATAGACTCAACAAAAACTCAAAAGGTATAAAACCAATCAAACACCCAAAAAATCCCCTAAAACCCTAGAGGTTTCCCTAGTACGGTCGCCATTTCTACTAGCGGGAAAAACCCCCCTATGGATACACCAGGGTTTACAATGCAGGTAGATCAATAACCATTTAAAAGTCTCCTACTTCTCTAACTACCCCAAAAATACCCCAGACTTATGCAAGAAAAGTAAAATGAGAAGGATTAGATAACTGTACATTTACTTCGCGTCCGGTGACGATCCTCTCGCGCTAGAATGATTTGCTGACTGCAAACCTCCTCCCAAGGCTATCCTGCATTCAAAGACAGATAAAAAGAAAGCTACAAGCATACATTTCATACATAAATAAGGGTTAGATGTTAGAATAAAAACATAAAACAAATGCAAACATTCGACACATCATGTTTTGGTACAGGAAAAGTACTTCTTTTATTGATAATATAATGATCACTTACAACCAAAGTCGACTACTGGTCCTTGAACCTAGTCCGGGCTCCTCTTCACCAAGATACAAGTGCACCTCTATGTATCTTTCTTCTCTCAAACTTTTTCTTGGGAAATACAATGGGTTCTTATGGAGGAAAAAGGAAAAAATGAGGAATTCTGAGGCAATTCTCACAACAAAGCTACAAATTCTTGGGGCAAGGAGGGGAGGTGAAACGAGAAGAGTTTCATTGTTATTATGTCTAGATGTGGAATGAGACCTCAACACCTCCTTTTATATGACAAAATGATGGTTATTCAGTTGGGTGACGAGCTATAGGCGGTGGATTAGTTGAGAAACTACCCAATAGCCCGTAATCTCAATGAATTCCTTGCAACTTTTTAATTTTTGCAACTTTTGCAAGTATACGTGGGGTGTAGTGGTGCAGCATGCATACATACGTGGGTTGTAGTGGTGCAACAGGCATATGTACATGGGAAGTATTGGTGCAGGGCGCATACATCTTCAAAAAATAGGTTTTTTAGAAGAACAACTTAGTAATGGCTTGGAAAAAAATGCAAGTAAGAGGGCCAAATTATAGGTATGCATATGTAGAGAAATTTAGAGTTATAATAGGATCTACACTGCTTCTTGTAGTGCCCTTATTTTCCACATATCTAACATACCCTTTCAAACTTTCTGGGAGACTTAGATCTTCCCTTAGACTTAGATCTCCCACTTGAGGACTTAGATCTATTTCTTTCCTAGGAGAGTCCTCTTTAAACTAATGCATCTATGCTCTGCCCTTCCATGTTCTTCTGTCTCATCTCCTCTAACAACAAGGATGCAACCACTTCATCAAACTTCAAGGAAGTTGTATTACTACCTATGGTCACAACCAGACTATCCCACGAGTCTGGTAAAGAACACAGTAAAATGATACACTTATCTTCATCTAAAATTTTAATCTCAACATATACTAACTGACTTACCATAGTATTGAAGGTGTTCAAATTATCTGCCACCAAGTCTCCATCTCTCATCCTTAGGTTGTACAAATTATTTCTCAGGAATAGTTTATTTACTAGGGACTTAGACTGATACAACTTCCCCAACTTATCCCATAAATCTTTGGCTGTAGCTTCCTCTTACACATTCAATAATACTGATTGTGAGAGACACAGTCAGATTGTGCTCTTTTCCTTCCGATCCAAAATTTTCCAGTCATATGCTGAAGTTCCTATAGGTGCAGTACCTGGATCCACCATGATCCACTGATCTATGTCCACCAACAAATCTTCCATCTTGAGCTTCCACAACTCAACCCTTTTCCCATTAAACTTCTCGATCTCCATTTTTGAATTGCTTGCCATTTCTTTTCACCTGAAAAATCAATACCATAGATATCCCACTGTAATAAGGCTTATCACAGTCCCAAGCCAAACCCTTGACCACAAAGGCATTCCCTTGAAGCCAATAAATCTCTGATACCAAATGTAGATTTTAACCTTGTACCAATATTTCACTGCAAATTTTTTTTCAATAAAAGAACGGAAAAGATACAATGGAAAATACACACATTACACAAAGATTTTTCCCCTAGAAACCCAAACTAGGAAAACCAACATATTCTATATTCATTCATTGTGATACATTGTTTACAATACAATATACATATAGGAGCCAATGACATACAAAACCTAACCCAATGACCTGGATTATTCAACGACCCTAATTCCTTAATCGGAAATAGAAAACCATTGGCAAAAACTATGTACCGAAAAACCTCCCAACAATGGACATGAAAATTGAGGTGACACGAAAAACGAGGCAAAAATGTGACACGTTTCTTGAGGTAAAAACAAATTCTTGGGGGAACTTCCCCTGATCCCTTGCGTAGGGGGGATATCCCCCCCCTACCACCCTCGAAGGGGGGGCCTGGTGGCCTGGTGGCCACCCCTCAAGCCCCCTCGCATGCCCGACACAACGTAGCAAACACTACAACTAGTCATGGAAATAATATAACACATGCCCAACAGTGCCTACACTAATTCAAGATGATAAGTTAATTGAAAAGAAGGAATGTCAATATACTTTAGTTGAGAGTAAAACTTCTTTTTGTGTAGAATTTGATAGTCTTACCTGATGTGGAGGTAAAGTAATGATTAACATAGTTTGTTGTTGATAACGTGGAAAGTAAATTAGTGTGTAGAGAGACTAGGTTGACATCCTACTTGTTAGTCAACATGAATTATTCATGGTAAAGTTTAAGGAGGAGATTATTGTGGCCCCACTTTGGGTTTATATTAAAACATGGGTGGACCAAGTAGTTAATGTTTCTTCTAATTGATCATGAAATTAGAAAAAAATTATGGAAGTTAGGTCATTGGATTCATACACAATTCAATTAAAATAAACTTTAAGGATTTTCATGGACTAAGAGAGTAGTTCACAAAAAAAAACTTTTTTTCCATTCAAAATTTTGTAAGTAAGAGCCATTCAAATTTTAACTTTCCTTGATGTTCTTCTAGTTATGTCATTTTACATGTGTATTTTTTATGTGTTGTAAGTGTGAAAACTTGGCATTGAACAACCTTCCTCATTTTCTACATCCAAGTTTTAGTAATTATTCTAGGTTTGTTGAAGCCTAGTCCCAGCTCAAGAGAGTAAAAGTAATCCAAATTTTATAAAGGAATCCAAGTCATGCTATTTTAAAAATTTTAAGTGATTCATATGGGGATTAAAATATTTTTTTGAAAAATCTCCCCAAAGAACTATCCAAGATTCAGATTATTTTTATATCTCTATCTTGATCAACATTGATTAGAATATTGAATATATGATCTCGTTCAATCCCTTTTGAGTGATAACAAAATATTCCTACAAACTTCTCTACAATACTTGATCCATTTTTTCCATTTATCTTCTTCTAGCAAAATCGTGATTGTTTTCATTTTCTTATATTATATTAAGGAGGAAAAATCCATTGTGTTTTAGTAGGCCAATTTGATATAAAACATATTTATTCACAATTCTACAATGGTTGAAACTATTTTGGTCCATTTTTAGGTATAAATAAATTCTTTAAAGGTTATATTTTATTACAAGAACATTTCTAGTTCGTTCAATTTAAATATTTTGTGAGAATTTGTTGCCTAATATCTTCCTACTTTGTTTGACAAGTAGAAGTGAGACTTCTCTTTCTCACAATGAAGTACCACCTCTATAAAACAAAGGAGGGAATTATTTGATCCCTATGAAGATTCCTCTCATCATTGATTCCTTTTCGCTTGTGAGAAAAGGAGATTAAAAAACTCCAAGAGGGTGGTTCATCAAATTAGAGTATTCTTAAGAGGTATCTTATCATCATTGGTGGGTCACATATGAATTCAAAATAGAAGTAAACATCACATCATATCTCCTATTGGGTAGGTGTATGTGAGTGTTGCAAGGTATTTTAGTTGTAGTTTAATTAACCAAATTTAGAAGTATTTTTTTTTTTTATAAAACCAAGGTAAGTAAACTTATGAGGTGTTGACACTATGTATGCAAAATTAGATTGGTAGTCACTTGATGTAATATCCATGTTTCCCCCAATTTTTAAATACAATCATTAATATTTCCAAAAAACTAATGATAGACCTGTTATTTGTGAATTTTGAAAGATGATGAACCTTTTCTAAGGATGTGATGTGCATATCCTTATTATTAATATAAAAAGAAAATGATGAACAATTGTTGAAGGGGAATGCCTATATAGGTTATGATGCCATGAGAGGGAATGGTGAGGGGAACCATTATTGGTTGAGATGACCCCTTCTAGGAAGTACTTTGCTAAATTAAAAATGTTCAAACCCAAAACTATCCTCTTCCCCCAAAAAATTTAATTACTAGTCAAGTTGGTGGTTGGTTGGTCCTCCTCAACAATCAATGAGAGAATGGGATAATACCCAGCTAGAAGTTACTGATTTGACCCACGAATTGGGGTATTTGACCCACAAAATCTTTTTGTGTAGAGGAGTGTGCGAAAGTCTTTTGGTTCTTAGAAGAAGAAAGAGAAGTGAAGAAATGCATTTTCTAGGTGCAAAAACCATTATAAACTGTCTTCAAATTAGGCTGATAAATGTGGCTATGAAATTCTAATGATTGGTTGAGCATTCATGAAGGAATTGAGAGGGGAGGGAGATAAAGAACTACCAGGTAGGGAAAGGCCTCACTTGTATTGTGTATGACAGTTGCTGAAACTCTTCTTGGAAAGAACATTCCCCCTTGCTTGGTGGATTGAAGAATTGAATTGATATTTTCCTATAGGTGGAGGAGAGTGGCCTCCATCCTTTTTCTTTTGCTGAGTAGAAAGAATTTCCTCTCATGGCATCATACTCTAGATAAGGGTTGGCCAACTGTAGAGATAACAAGTACAACTATGCCTATGGTTGGGTGGAAAGTGGCACACCCTTTAGTAGGTTCCAACACTTTCTAGATTTTCGATAAGTATATATTTGCCAAATATTTGCAAATGTTGAGTTCAAAAGTATTGTAGAATGTGTTTTAGAGTAGTATGAACTCAGTCTTCTGCTAAAGATAGCTTGATAAATTTATGTGTGATTACGAAAATGTTACATCTGAATTATATTTTGGTTGCTAACCTCACTTGTTGACTGCTTGTGTTTCCAAAAGTATTGATGTGAATGAATGTTGTGGCTGATTGATATTTTACAGTCTATTTAATGTGCTAGTGGTGAAGATTGAACAGTTAGAGTCTTCACAAAACCTCGGAAAAAGGAAAAGGTCTGATTTATGCATAAGAATGTTTTACTCTAAGTTTCCTGAAGCTTTATGCCATAAATTTAGAGGATATCGGATCTATGTTTATGCCTTCGGAAAATAGCTTGAATATTGAAAGAGACCAAAATTTATTATAAGTAGATGTTAAGAAAAGAATTAGGAAATACATATGAAATTTCCTAATTGAATTAAAACACAAAATCTCTTAAAATTTGATTTGGGTATTTATAAACATTTATGCTAAATTGGGTTATATTCCCTACAAATTAGGAAAGAATCCCTTAAATTGTGGTGGGATGTAAATTCTAGTAGGAATTTCAGAATTTACTGTGAGGGAATTTCTTGTCTTAAGACAAAAATCCCCTTAAATTTTGGTGAGAGATGAAACATAGTAAAATAACACAAATTGCTCTTTTACATCGTGTAAATGGGGAATTAATAAATAAAATTTGAATTTGAGAATGGGGAAATTAAGTAATATATGCAAACATCTATAGCTACATGTATGTAGAAAAATGACTATATGTTTTTTTCGAACAAATTTTCCATGGAAGGTAAAGACTGATAAACTCGTGGCAAATTCCCAAAGTCACCATTTAAATGTCATAATAATTGGATAATAAGGTGACAAAGTCATATATTAAAAACTATGGTAAATTCCCAAAGTTACCATTTAAATGCCTTAATAATTGGATAATAAGGTGAGAAACTCATATATTAAAAGCTATGATTTCCTGTCTTCTGCGTGAGAAATTGGGAAGCTTGAAATTGCCCCCCCCCTTTTCTGCAAAGAAATAAGCTTTGCCAAGTTTCCCAGGTTAAAGAATTTCACCATGCACAAGTCGCTCTACACTCCTGGAGGAGTTCTTATTGATTTATTTTTATTATTAAAATTCTAATGCCTCAGAAATACAATTTCCTTTTTCTTTCTAACGTATAAATATTAATATTAAAAATCCCTTTTGGATCTTGGTCGTTGGAGAAAGGAGAAGGGAACAAATGATTCGAGTGCAAAGATTTTGGGGTCTAAGGACCTAAGGTATTTTAAGATTAAATATTAACATAAAAAATCCCTTTCATAGCTTGGTCATCAAATAAAGGAGAAGGGGACACATGAATGGTGTGAGGAATTTCTGGGTCGGAAATCCCGAGGTAACATTGCATTAAATATACATGTTTAATTTCCCTCCATCAGATTTCGTAAGGTAATTTGCATGGTATGTTCGGAGTCCGAAATCCTAACATACTATATATATATATATAGTCATGTGGGATCCACATTTATATATATATATATATAGTCATGTGGGATCCACATTGGGATGTTGAGCATTAGAAGCTCAAGAAGTGAAAGGTGCATGCTTATGAAATATTTCGAGGTGATATGTTTGAATCAATGAAATTAAATTTTTTTATATTTATAATATAAAATATAAACCCACGTGTGTCTGTGTATGTTGAAATGCATGGATGATTACATGCCAAGGTCTGGTGATTAATATAATAAAATTTATATTATAATGAAACATGGGTGCTTTACGATGAAGTTAAGTATATTATAAAATAATTTGGGTGCTTTACAATGAAATTAATATTATTATGATATAATTAATTAATTGTATTATAATATATTTATAACATTGATATTTAGATTAGTACTAAATCATTTCGATACATGGAATTCCCAAGGTAAAAGAAAGAGTTAATTCTTGATGTTACCGAGCTGATAAATTAAACTAAGTCAAAACGAAATAATGCATAAGATTTAAATTAGATAAGGATTAATCAACATTAATAAAGATTAAATAAATAAGATACTAAAAGTGGGATTTTGATTTATTATGGAATAATTAATTCAATAAGGTTATTAGGAATGGCCAAGTGTTAACACCTAGTTAGGAAAGTCGTTGTACCCTTTGGTGATGCAGCGTGTCATGGTGGGTCCATGTGTCAAGTGGTGATGGTGTCACATGTCCCGTCAAAAGACATGTACATGGTGGCAGGCGAGTGGAAATATCTCCACCATTGTTCATGGGTACTACCATCGGGGTGTCAAAGTGCAGGATTACTAGAGGATCCCGATGTGAAGAACTCAGAGAGGAGATTTGGGTCATAGATCAGCGAACAAGGGAGATTCAATCTTGGTCGTAGACATTCAAGGGCCCCACATAAGCTAATCACAACAAGAGCATGAGAAGGGTCGTTAACCGTTGTGTGAGTTGGCGAATCTAAAGTAATCAGAGCCATTGATTTTCCAATCCCGAGGGTCATTGGATCTATAGGTTATATATGTCGAAGAGTGTGGGGTCAGAGGGATTTTGTCGGAGTGGATTCAGTGATGGAAATATGCTAACCCCGATGGGGAGACTCCAATGAAGAATAAAATCTTCGAAGTGATCCAAACCGTCGAACTAGGGAGTTAGATGGGTCGGGTGGAATATGCCACGTTAGTGCCACATCATATGTAATGAGTGATGGGGAATCACGTGGTTTCCACATGGCACTAAGATGGACCCAATAAATAAAAGTATGAAAGCTTTGGGAGGATGTAAATTCTGATATAGAGCTCAATTTTGAGTATGGATATAGTCATTGGAAATATCTTTATGAGTAGAAGCTGATGGTATCCTTTAGATGAAGTTTTGATATGGTTTAGGAAAAGAAAAAATTTAATAACCCATCCCTTAAAAAGGTACTTAGGGGATTGGGTGTCTTACATAGTGGTATCATAACAGAATTCAAACACTAAGCCTGGATGGGCCAGAGAACAGTCACAATATTGGTATATCAAGGCTAAGATGAGCTTGTTGAAAAACAAATTCTACCTTAAAAGGTTTGTTATTATCTACACAATTTCCTTGAGAAGGAAGAATGCATACTGATATTTTATTTCGAAATTTCTTGCAACAAAAAATTTGCATGCTGGTAAGCAACATAAGAATTGTGTTGTTTCTTTGATAAGAATGACAACTACTCCCACAGGAGTGGGAATATGTTTATAGACATTCATAATAAGAACTAAATGTGAATTGCATAAGTGGAAGAATTCCATTATATAGCTGCATGAGTCCATACAAAGAACAATCTAAGTTGTTTTATTTAAGTGTAATGTTATCGATATGCTTGGATAGATAAAGCCTCTTGCATTTGCAATGGCTATTTATGTAAGGGATAAGACCCTTATGGAATATTTCTTGTGGTTAAAATAATTTAGTAAGTATTAATAGAATCCTTGGAAGTAATAATTGTTGCTTAAATAAAAAACTAAACCATGTATATACATAACCCCTCATGATTAGAGGATTGATGGAAAAATGTAAGGTTAGTGTAGTGACCTATAATGATTGAAACCTATGGTTATGATATCCATATAGGAAAAGGAAAGATAATTCCTTTGGATTGATGATAACCTTTATAAAAGATGTATAGTAATATGGGCCTATGAGCAAAGCTTATGTGATCATGATTGTATAAAAGAAAATATGTATGTTTATTAACCTAAGGGCGTGTCTATGCATTTGAATACAAAAGGAAGACAATTGGAATACATATGCATTGTAGGCATGGGTAAAATGCTTGGTACACATGATATGTTGTAATGCATCTGGAAATGAATAAGCATGTGTATAACATGCATATAGGATCATTATAACCTGTGATTGGTTGTGTTAGCACTAAAAGTCACACTTTGACTGCTAAGGTGTAAGATCAACACCCATCAGAATGTAAAATATAAGTTTTGGTTTGAATAGGTGGATCAACAAGATGGATAAATAAAGGTAGAGGGAAACAAACTGTAGATCCATAGGCTACACCAATGGGCAATGGAGTCATAAACATTCTACTCATCGAAGTCACTAAATATTCTCAACAGAAAACAAGATTATATGCTAATAGATGGAAGAATGAAGAAGGAAAACATAAGATAGAATGTTCACTAAACAAAGACCCTCTCAGTTTAATAAATCAACAAATACTTGAATAAAACAATGACTGATGGGAAAAATTACAACAGATCATCTCTTGCTTAGGGATCCATAAATCATTGGCAGACTTTGATCCTCAAATTTGCAATATATTCAAATAAGAATATATATAAAACACAATAATTACAATCTGAAAATAACAGCTCTCATGAGTCTTCAATAACAATAACTTTTACAATCATAAAATGCCCTTAGGCTTACAAATGAACACAAACAGGGAAACTGCTTGCTCCTACTCTCTCTAGCCTCTATTGGCTCATGAATCTAACCCCTCTTGAAGAGATCCCTCCTCTATTAAATATAAAATAGCATCAAAATATCCTTAGGAGGTCGAATCCCATATCTTTCATTGGATTCTAGGCCTTGGAGCTAGGTGGCAATAGTCAAAGAGACAAAAATCCAACAAACTGCTAATTTTCAGGAAATTGTTGGAATTCATTAATAAATTGTTTCCAACTTACTATATGAGGTATTTAATAGAGCTAAAACTTAGGTACAGGTGTCCCTTGACATCTAACTAATCCATGATAATTCATTCAAACCCTCCTTGACAGGTGGCAACCTCCCAATAAGGTGAATATCCAACAACTATGCAAAATAGAGAATTTGCAACACATTTCATAGAACATTGGTGTTTTAATTGTTTCTCTCAAATTCCAAACTAGGTCAGGCTGAAATTTTGTCAGCAAGTAAAAAAGGATATCATCTTCCTCCACAAAAAATTCCAAAGAAACCCACATCACCGTTTTGGATTTATGATCAAATATGTAAAAGAAGATGCTACAAGAAATTCTGTAGCACATTTCGTTCGTAGCACCTGTCTCAATTCGCAGCGCCTGAGCCAGTTCACAGCGCCAAAGGAAAATCATGTAGCCAAACCCTTCCTGACCTCCAAACAAGACAAAAAATCTCATGGAGTGCCTAATGGCTATGAGGTTGATGTTGGTAATTTCAGATTTTCACTCAGATGCTTGCAAGCTACCTAACCTCCAACTCTCTTCCTTAACTAGTTCAGTGCCAAATCAAATATAGCTTGCACACTCCGAAGAGGTTGTTAGTTGATGGTGTGACATAATACCCAGAGATCTGCTTAAATGTAGGCTCTGAAAACCATAAATACTCCTTTACATGATCAATCTTATGTGTTAACATCTGGCTCCACAGGGGATGGAGACCTCCTTGTGAGGCTTCAAGAATCATGCAGTTCCAGTGATTTATCCATGGGGCTGGTGGAGTCTTATTAAAATACCTAAAGTAAACTGAAAACTGAAATGCTTGAACACAAGCTTATTTATATACATGACCCTACTCTAACTGACTTTTACAATTTGCTTAGGTGAAAAAAAACTTCCACCATAGCCACTCAAACTGTTTGGTAACCTAATTATTCTCTTCACTACAAATGATCCATAAGAAGAAACAAAAGTGTGACAAATGACTAAATACATTCTTAGGATCACCAATATAACCTCCAAACGCTGACAAAATGATAAAATTTGCAGGCTCCAAAGCATTTGAAAAGTGCAACTCCATGTATTCATTGATAGGGTCATGAAATTGTTGGCAAGGCATACTAAACTGGAAAAACGTTACCTCCTTTATTTCATCATTTCTCACATGTCGTTTGATGTTCTCAGCATGTACAGGTGGATAAAGGACTGATGAAAGAATTTGTTGGTTGAATGGTTGCTCCTCATCTTTAGAACCACCCGTGGGCTGACTGCTAATCATTTTTGCATGTACTGTAAGAACAGTCCATTGCTCATACACATGGTTTTTATCAAAATAGGGATGCTCATTTGTTGGTGATGGATACAATATGAGCTGCATATGTAATTCCCCTTCAACACCTTCGTAGAATTCCCAAGGATCAGACTCATAATCATCATATACATGAATTGTGCTAAGAGGTTCCAAAGAAAACATAGAAAAATTATTTTCATCACCATCACTAGTATATTCATCAAGAATATGCTTTTCTTGGTCAGTATTTGAAACAACTTCTTCATCATAAGCAGGGATAATAAAGACATATGTTTCAAGAACAAAAATATCCTCTGCATTTTCTTCATGAGAGCAACAAACAAAATCTGCCTTCAATTCTGAAAAGCTAGGAAAAAAAAGAGAGGAAACTTCCCTATTATTTTTAACTAACTTATCATTTATCCTAGATTCATAGTCAGGAGAAATTTCTACTGTATTTTTATGATCAAAACTATCATTTAAATATGCATCTAGTACATAGGAACAAGAAGAAGAAAGCATTGATCCTTCACTGATTTCCTTGACTAGGTTATCTTCTTCAACTTCACAGTCAGGAGAGAAACTTAATGCAACTTGAACACTTTTCTCATATTCCTCACAACAATCATGAAAAAGAAACTCAGAGGAGTAATACCTTTTACAGTGCAAATTGAAAGCAGGATGGAGTTCTCTCAAGGTGGATATGCTTGCAGCAGGGAGAGAAAAGTACCAGTCTTTGGCATCATCCTTCAGGGATAACATAAACATTTTCATTAAGACATCCTCCTGATGCAAGTTCAACTACTCCATGCATTGATGAAAATCAATGAGATGTTGAACATGATCATCATCCTTTTATTCTCTGAATATAGGCAGTAAATCTCCCCATTTTGATAGATGAGGCATTAGATTTGGAAAACCAAAGATGGATGAAAAGTTTAGAGGAGAAAATATCCTTGCTAAGATAGCCTCCATATCCATTGACATCTTGGTTCTTCATGGAATGGAATCACCAGGTGAAAGATGCAATATTTTTTGTCTCCAATCCTTGTTCACCATCAAGGACTGGCTGTAATCTTTGTCATACAACCCAGGGAATATCTTCAACTTCATCCCCGACAACGAATCCAAGAATGTCAGCACTGAAAGTCACACTTTGACTACTAAAGTGTACGCTCAAAACCCATCAGAATTTAGAAGATAAGTTTTGGTTTGAATAGCTGGATCAACAATATGGAGAAAGAAATGGAGAGGGAAACAAACTGCAAATCAATAGGCTACACCAATGGGAAATGGAGTCATAAACATTCTACTCATCGAAGGCACTAAAGCTGCTCAACAAAAAAAAAGATTATATGATGATAGATGGAAGAATGAAGAAGGAAAACGTAATATATAATGTTCACTAAACAAATATCCTCTCAGTTTAATAAATCAACAAATACTGGAATAAAACAATGATTGATGGGCAAAATTACAACAGATCCTCTGCTGCTTAGGGATCCATAAATCATTGGAATCCTTTGATCCTCAAATCTGCAATATATTCAAATAAGAATATATATAAAAAACAATAATTACAATATGAAAATCACAGCTCTCATGAGTCTTCAATAACAATAATGATTACAATCATAAAATGCCCTCATTCTTACAAATGAACACACACATGGAAACTTCCTTCTCCTACTCTCTCTAGCCTCTCTTGGCTTATAAATCCAACCCCTCTCTAAGATCTCCCTCCTCTCTTAAATATAAAATAGCATCAAAATATCCTTAGGAGGTCGAATCCCATCTCTTTCATTGGATTCTAGGCCTTGGAGCTAGGTGGCAATAGTCAAAGAGACAAAAATCCAACAAACTGCTAATTTTTAGGAAATTGTTGGAAGCCATTAAAAAATCGTTTCCAACTCACTGCATGAGGTCTTTAATGGAGCTAAAACTTAGGTGCAAGTTTCCCTTGACATATAACTGATCCATGAGAATTCATTTGAACCCTCCTTGACAGGTGGAAACCTCCCAACAAGGCAAATATCCAACAACTATGCAAAACAAAGAATTTGCAACACATTTTGTAAGGCACTGGTGTAACACCCCAGGTTTTGAACCCCCATTTTAAATAATGTATTGTTACAATGTTGAGAGGCCAAAGTGCCCAAACAATTATTAAAAGGCCATTGTGCCCAAGACATGTAATCTTTTTATCGTTATTAATAATAAACACATCATTGGATGCTAGACGAACAAGGACTAGAGTTATAGGGGGATATGATTCCACAAGAGAGGAGGCTTGAGGGGATAAGTGTTTATTCCTATCCTAATTACCATTTTTTCCTAAGGGAGGGGATCAATTATGTGAGCTTCTTAGGGAAGGCCAAGAGGTTGTTGATTCCCCACGAAGTTACTTAAACCCACCCTTGGTCTGATGGGGGGATTCGACTGATGGCTTGTTCGCTGATTTCCTATACGTTCATTCATTTCCCCTCACGCACTTTCATGCACCCCCTTACCCATTCATTGATCCACCCTCACCTGCATCTACATCTCAACTTGGGAAAGGTAACCGAACTTTCAAAGAATTAGCCATAGGATAGTTGGTTGTAACGGTTGTTGGTGCAATCCAGCTGTGACTTGAGGCCTGCATGTCTGAGATGCGTTGGCCTGTGCCGTGTTTTTCTCACAATTGCAAGTCCTGATATTTCCATCATTGAGATTCTGGACCAGCTGTGATGGAGGCCCTGGAATAAAGAAGAGGGACTACGTGACAGAGAAGGGTGGAGGTCCATTCTCTTGGGGAGGTACATGCTGGATAGAAGAGAGATGGGTACTTTGGATTGTTGTGGGTGTTGGGAAACCAATGAGAGCTTGAGAGCTGACTGGTTTGGGAACCCGAGTACACTCTAGAACCGTCCTTGTGGATTCATATCCCTGGCTCAAGGGTGACACTACTGTTGAGATTTGGAGCAGTGGTGTCTACGGTTGGGTGGAACGTCCTTGGTCTGCAACCAATTCATGTCATCTTTCATAAAGATAAGTGCTCTCTGTTATGGAATCATTTACATGTATATGAATGCATTTTCGCTGTGTATTTTAATTATTGTTTAATTAAATCTTAGATTATGCATGCTTGATGGATATTGTTGTGCATGTCATTAAAGTCTTTTCTTTTATGCATCCTTAAATTTGAAAGAAGGTATCATTAAGAGAAAGAAGTCCAAGGGCGAGCTTGAAGGTAGAGTACCCTGATGTGTGGGTGTCTGGGTATGTTACAGTTTGGTATCAGAGCTAGGTTGAAACACCAGGATGGTATGGGCCAGGACTATTGGTCAGAGTATCATGGTCGAGATCGAACTGTGACCATGAAGTTCAAAAGCTCAGGAGGAATGGCATTGCAGAATCTACGCAAGAGATAGAACGTCAAAGATCCATTGTAAGGGGTTCAAAGGATCGTGACCATCCCCCCTTCAAATTCAGGAGCAATCGCCATTGTAGGATCATGAGAGATCCAAGATCCTTGGATCGGAGGACAGGTGAACATGGGTTGTCCGATGAAAAGGAAGCAAGGGTTAAGGTCTCAACCGTCAGATCCCATGGGAGAGAGAGATCAACAGACAAGAGGTATTGCAGGGAACTAAGTTGCATGAGAGATAATTTCCTAAGGCGGTCCCACAATCCAAACCACGGTTTCACCGAGTGGTTATGTGTCAGCGTCAGGAGAATTGCGGGGAGAAAAGCAAGTTACTCCAAACCATCAATGCATGCCCTCGTAAATTTAAAGGCATGCAGTGATGTGACATGTTAGGGCTCAAACATCGAAACTCCATATAGCCGAAGTAGATCCTGACCATCGATCACCAAGAGGTATGTGTCAGCAGATCAGTAATTTCGGAGAAATTTGTTCGAGAGGTTTTCAGTTGAGATTTGAGACTCTTGAATCCCGGAGAGTTGGAGAGTCAAAGTAAATCTCAATAGTTTGATCATCCAAAATATCTCTCAGCCACTAGATCGTATGAAGTAAATCTCAAGCATCAGATCAACCAAGGTGAATCTGGGGCATTGGATTCAGAAGAGACATGGCATAAATATGTGGACTCCGGGTGAAGACCCGAAGTGAATCTTAGTCATCGATCCATGGGAGACATGCGCCAGTAGATCATGAGCTTTGGATAAAAACATTTCAGAAAAGGTTGAGGTTTGAAGTTTGATATTTTCGAAACCCGAAGACTCGAAGTAAGCCTCAACTATCATATTAAGGAGGACATGCAATGCAGATCCGTGGACTTCGAGTGAAGACCTGAAGTGAATCTTAGCCATCCAATCTAGGAGGAAACATGGAGATAGATTGGCTAGTTCAGAAATTCAGAGTTCATGAGAATTGGAAGTGTGCTAGTATGGAAACTCCCAAAGTCCTGAAGCCCGAAGAGTCGAACTGATGGGGCACGATGATGTCACTAGGAGGTGATGTGGATCCTGGAATTTCTGAAGTGACGTGGACTTGCAGACGTCACCTGGGATGACATGGACACATGGGATGTGTGCCATGTGTCAGTAAGTTTTGAGCATGTGGAGTATTGAAAAGTTAGTTAGAACGTGACACGTGTCACCTGCCTGATTAGGCCGTGTGTCGAATTCTAGTATTTAGACACATGGCAATAGATCGTACAGTTCAGAGACTCAGCACTCTAGTGGGGAAATATTTGACAGGTTGCATTGGGTCAAAAACTCCTGAAGGCCTGAAGGCCAGAGTACATATCGACCGTTGATTCCAGAAGATACATGTCAAAGGATCATCGACTTCGGGTGAAATCACTCCGGGAGAAAGTGCAGGAGGAAAGTTTGAAACTTCCAAAGCCTGAAGAGCTGAAGAAAATCACAACCGTTGATTGGTGGGAGGACACCCGTCGACAGATCATGAAATCTGGGTAAAAGCATTCCAGGAGGAGGAAAGCAAGGAAAGTTGAGACTCCCGAAGTGCAGTCCCGAAGTGGATCTCGATCGTTGATCGTGAAAGAGGATAAGGACCGTTGATCCGGTCCTCACTATAATTTCTGAAGTCCCGAAGCTCTAGACAAGCGCTTTTTCAGCTAAGCACAGGGTCATGGTCGTGGTCATATGCAGATTGAGAGATGAGGGAATGAGGGATAAGGGATGAATTGGTTGTCCTCGAGACATAAAAGTGCTAAGGAAGTATTTAGTCGCGGTTTCTAGTCGTGGTCACCTGGGAAGTGGTTTGAAGGAAGCGCCTGTGCAGGATGAAATTCTATGTCAGCCAAGGATAACAAAACACCGTTATTTTTGGAGAATGGGGATATGGTCTCCATGAACAAAAAATAAATAAAGAGGCTTGTAGCATGGTTTGGAAATTTGTTTTATCATATGCATAATTCTAACAAAATGGTCGCTTGCACATTTTGCAGAATTAAGGGGTTTAAACACATCAACTCAGGATGCATATTGAGGAAATAGAAGAAGGTGAGGAAGCCTCTAGTCATGATAAGGAGGCCAAAATCTAGAATACCAGAGTTGGTAATGAAGAGACAGAGTCCAATGGATGCAAGGGAAAAGGAGAGCAGGAAACATTAATAGAAACGGTAAGAAGCTTGAATATGGAAGTGAAGAGCTACAAAGCAGACAATGAAAGACCGATGAGAGAGAAAAGTCAGATAAATTCTCGAGTGTTATAGAGATCAAATAAGTCACAGAGGTGAACGAGGAAGGGATCAAACTCAAGACAAGAGGAAGGAGGCAGGTGTCACAAAAGAAGAGATGCTCATGGAAGAGCTGGTTATTACAGAAGTGCTAGAAGAGCTCATGGACACCACTCACCTCCTTACTCAGAAAGAAAGTTTGATGCATCAGATGATCCCGTAATCATTCCAGAGGTGTCCCCTGTCAGACAACAAAGAAGGAAACAAGAGGTAGATAGTTTGAAAGGAGAGATGAGGAAGCTCAAGCCACCTTTCTTCGATGGTGAAAGAGAAAGGGAAGATGATGCCGAATCATGGTTGCTTGGACTTTAGAGATATTTTTAGTTACATAACTATTCATAAAACTTGGAAGCCATGATTTCCACCTACCATTTACACGGGAAAGCTATGATGTGGGGGGACCAACTAAAGAAAGTGGAACATGTTAATGAAAGTAGGATCACTTGCAAAAATTTCAAGAAGTACTTCCAAAAGGAGTGTCTCTCAGAGCATTTATATGACAAGAAAATGTAGTATTTCTTTGAACTCAGGTTGGGAAGCATGACTATGGCAGAGTATGAGAAGAATTTCTTGGGATTGTTAAAATATGTCAAGCTCATTGGTGATGAGAAAGTGAAAATATAGATATTTATAAGTGGATTGCCAACCTTTTATAAGGAAAAGATCAAGTATGATGAACCCAGGACCTTGATTGAGGCCATCAGGAAGACTAAATACCTATATGAGCAAGGCCAGGGAAGAGAATCTTTGCAAAAATCTTGGAAGGACAAGAAAAATGAGAAGTCTGATCAGAGGAGGAAAGGATTCAAACCTCCCTTCAATAGGAATGAGCCTAATAGAAATCATTAAGATCAGTATGCTAAGGGAGATTCCAAGAAGGAAGATTCCTTGGGAAAAAGGGGTAGACCACCAATCCAATGCTGGGGATGTAGAGAATATCACCTATACAAGGATTTCCCACACAGAAAAGATAAAGTGAATACTGTGCACAACATCTAAGAGGATACAACAGTAGAAGATATGGGAAGAATCTATGCAGCTTTAAATGATCGACAAGCAGAGTACCAATCCAATATGATCGAGGTGGAAGGTAATATCATAAATCAACCTATTGTTATTTTGATTGATTTAGGAGCAATTCATTGCTACATTGATCCTAATATAGTGGATAGATTACATTTGGAGAAAAGTAAACTTTGAAAAACAAGTTTGGTTCAGTTAGCCACTGGAACCAAAAGGAGAATCCATGATATGGTCAGAAGTTGTTCCATAAGTCTTAATGGTGTGAATACTAGTATGGATCTAAATATCATACCATTGGGGTCTTATGATGTTTTGATTGGGATGGATTGGTTGGACAAGAATTATGTTGTCATAGATTGTCATAACAAGACATTTACATGTCTTGATGGAAATGGAAAATAGAGCATTGTGAAAGGAGTTCCAAGACCCATCTCTATAGGGAGATTTCATCCTTACAGGTGAAAAGATGTTTTAGAAAAGGATGTCAACTGTATGCAACTCATGTGGAAGAGATAGATAATACAAAGGAGCCAAGCCTCAAAGATATCTTGATGCTATAGGAATTTGAAGATGTATTCCAAGAAATACCCAAATTTCCACCAAGGAGGGAGATAGATTTCTCGATTGATTTAAACCCAGGAGTTTCCCCGGTGTCAAAAACACCTTACAGAATGAGCACAATAGAGCTAAAAGAATTACAAATGAAATTGGAGGAATTGTTGAAGAAAGGGTACATACGTCCAAGTGTTTCACCTTGGGGAGCACCAGTACTTTTTGTCAAAAAGAAGGATGGAACCTTGAGGCTATGTATTGACTTTTGACAGATGAACAAGTACACTATAAAGAACAAGTATCCTCTAGCCCGAATTGATGACCTCTTTGATCAGCTAAGAGGAGCAAAGATATTTTCAAAAATTGACCTGAGGGTCAGATACCATCAGGTAAGAATGAAGGAAGAAGACATTCATAAGACAACCTTTAGGACCAGGTATGGGCATTATGAATTTGTAGTGGTGCCATTTGGACTAACCAATGCACCAGTTGTCTTCATGTGCTTAATGAATGGCATATTCATAAATTATTTAGACAAGTTTGTCATAGTATTCCTAGATGACATACTTATCTATTCTAATCCTAAAGAGGAGCATGAACATCACTTAAGACTGATATTGCAGGTACTGAGAGAACATTAGTTGTATGCCAAGTTGAGTAGGTGTTATTTTTATGAAAAGAAGATCCATTACTCGGGACACATTATTTCAGAGCAGGGCATAACAATAGATCCAGAGAATATCAAAGCCATTAGAGGATGGCCAACACCCATAAATGTGTCATACGTTAGATCTTTTATGGGATTAGCTGGCTACTACAGAAGGTTCATAGTAGGGTTCTCTAATATTGCTCATCCCATCACTTCTTTGCAAAAGAAGGGAACTAAATTTGAATGGACACTCAAGTGTGAAAATAATTTTAATCTGTTGAAGGAATTACTTACTAGTACGCCTGTGTTAAAGATTGCTAACCCAAATGAAAGTTTTGTGCTATGTACAGACGCTTGTAAGGAAGGACTTGGGGGAGTCCTCATGAAAAATGGACATGTCATTGGATATGAGTCTAGAAATCTTAAGGAACATGAGAGGAACTATGCCATGCATGACTTGGAACTTGTTGCCATTGTTCACGCCTTGAGAATGTGGAGGCATTATCTCATGGGGAAGAAATTTGAATTAAGGATAGACCACATTGGCCTGAAGTATATTTTTGAACAACCAACCTTGAATGCCAGGAAAACAAGATGGATGGAATTTTTAAGTGAGTATGACTTCGATATCAAGCATAGCAAGGGAAAGGAGAATAAAGTTGTCGATGCACTTAGCAGAAGAGTGCATATCATGCATGCTACTGCTATCAGTATGCATTAGTTAGACTTGAAGAGAAGAATTTTAGATGGTCTTGTTATAGACCAACATTACCTACAGGTAAAGGAAAAATTAAAACAAGGAKATGTACATCAGAAAATAAAGGAGTATGAGATAAAGGAAGACAAATTACTCATGCAAAAAAATAGAATCTATGTTCCTAGTTCCAGAGAACTGAGGAATTTGGTACTAAAGGAAATGCATGATGTTCCTTATGTTGGACATCCTGATTACCAGAAGACAATTGCAGTAGTAGGAAGCCAGTTATTTTGGCCTAGAATGAAGAAGGATGTTGCTGATTACATCGCTTGATGTATGGAATGTCAGAAGGTGAAGGTTGAGCATAGGCACCCAGCGGGTTTGCTGCAGCCATTGCCAATTACAGAGAATAAATGGGAAGTGATCACCATGGATTTCATTACAGGATTACCTATAACGAATAAGCAACATGATTCAATCATGGTGGTGGTTGACAAATTAACAAAGGCTGCTCATTTGTGCTTGTGAAGACAACGCATACAATGGCTAATATTGCAGAAATTTTCATGAAGGAAATTGCTAGGTTGCATGGGATAGCTAGGACAATTGTCTCAGACAGAGATACAAAGTTTTATTCCAATTTATGGAGGGGATTGTTTAAATGATTTGGCACAAATCTAAACTTTAGCACAACATATCATCCCTAGACAAATGGGGAAACAGAGAGATTCAATCGAATAATTGAAGACATGCTGAGAATGTATGTGATGGATAAGCCATCTAATTGGGAATATTACTTACACTTGGTTGAGTTTGCATATAATAATGGGTATCAAGATTCATTGAGAATGAGCCCATTTGAAGCCTTGTATGGTAGGAAATGAAATACTCCAGTAAGTTGGGACAACCCAACAGATAGAGTGGTACTTGGGCCGGAGTTGCTCAAGGACATGGAAGACTAGGTGGTTAAGATCAAGAAGAATTTAAAGGCAGCTCGAGATAGACAAGAAAGTTTATTCAGACAAGAACATGACATCTAGAGAATTTAAAGTAGGGGAGCATGTACATTTGAAAGTGAAGCCCAAGAAAATCTCTTTGAAATTGGGTAGTTGTACAAAGCTGGTAGCCAGATTCGATGGTCCATCTGAAATATTGGACAGATTAGGGCCAGTTGCATACATGCTTGCATTGCCTGCTTCCATGAATGTGCATGATGTATTTCATTAATATTTACTAAATAAATATGTACATGATCCTAACCATGTTATTGATTGGCATCTGATTCAGGTAGAGACAGAGGGATATTTCTAGGTTCATCCAGTGCGGGTATTGGACAGAAAAGTCAAAATACTCCATAATCGAGTTATAGAGCTAGTAAAACTTTAGTGGACCTACTACGGTCCTGAAGATGCTACCTGGGAGAATGAAGATGCCATGCGGGCAGAGTACCAACCACTTTTTGAATAAATTTGAGATTTTGATCTCCATTTTGTATATGCACTGAGGACAATGCCAAAATAAGGGGGAGGGGATGTAACACCCCAGGTTTTGAACCCCCATTTTAAATAATGTATTGTTACAATGCTGAGAGGCTAGAGTGCCCAAACAATTATTAAAATTCCAGTGTGCCAAAGCCATGTAATGTTTTATCGTTATTAATAATAAACACATCGTTGGTTGCTAGATAGACAAGGACTAGAGTTATAGGGGGCTATGATTCCACAAGAGAGGGGGCTTGAGGGGCTAAGTGTTTATTCCTATTCTAATTACCCTTTTTTCCTAAGGGAGGTTATCGATTATGTGAGCTTCTTGGGGAAGACCAGGAGGTTCTTGATTCCCCACGAAGTTACTTAAACTTGTCTCTAGTCTGATGGGGGGGTTCGACTGATGGATTGTTTGCTGATTTCCTATATGTTCATTCATTTCCCCTCACGCATTTTCATGCACCCTCTTACACATTCATTGATCCATCCTCACCTGCATTTGTGTCTCAACTTAGGAAAGGGAACTGAACTATTGAAAAATTAGCCATGGGATAGTTGGCTATAATGGTCACTGGTGCAATCTAGCCGTGACTTGTGGCCTACATGTCTGAGATGCATTGGCATGTGCCCTAGTTTGCTCACAATTGTGAGTCCTGAGAGTTTCAGCATTGAGATTCTGGACCAGCTGTGTTGTAGGCCCTGTAATAAAGGAGAGGGACTGCCTCAGGAACTGTGTGGCAGAGAAGGGTGGAGGTCCAGTCTCTTAGGGCGGTACATGCTAGGTAGAAGAGAGCTGGGTACTTTGGATTGTTGTGGGTGTTGGGAAACCTGTGAGAGCTTGAGAGCTGACTGGTTTGGGAACCAAAGTACAGTCTAGAACCTTCCTTGTGGATTCATAGCCCTAGCTCGCGGGTGACACTGTTGTTGATATTTGGAGTAGTGGTGTCTACGGTTGGGTGGAACGTCCTTGGTCTGCGGCCAGTTGGTGTCATATTTCATAAAGATAAGTTCTCTCTGTTATGGTATCATTTACATGTATATGAATGTATTTCCACAGTGTATTTTAATTATCGTTTAACTAAATCTTAGATTATGCATGCTTGTTGGATATTGTTGTGCATGTCGTTAACGTGTTTTCTTTTATGCATCTCTAAATTTGAAAGAAGGTATCGATAAGAGAAAGAAGTCCAAGGGCGGGCATGAATGTAGCATACCCTGACCTGTGGGTGGCTGGGTATGTTACAACTGGTGTTTTAATTGTTTCTCTCAAATTCCAAACTGGGTCAGGCTGAAATTTGGTCAACAAGTCAACAAGGATATCCTATTCCTCCATCAAAACATTTCAGAGAAACCCACATCACGGTTTTGTATTTATGATCAAATTTGTAAAATTAGCTGCTACAGGAAATTTCATAGCGCATTTTGTAGCGCCTATCTCAATTCACAGCGCCTGAGCTAGTTCCCAGTGCCAAAGGAAAATCAAGTAGCCAAACCCTTCCTAACCTCCAAAAAAGACAAAAAATATCATGGAATACCTGATGGATATGAGGTTGATGCTGGTAATTTCAGATTTGCACTTAGATGCCTGCAAGTTGCCTAACCTCCAACCCTCTTCCTTAACTAGGTCACAACGCCAGTTTGTAGCGCCAACTCAAATATAGCTTTGACACTCCGAGGAGGCTGTTAGTTTATGGTATGACACAATACCTAGAGATATGGTTAAATGTAAACTCTGAAAACCATAAATCCTCCTTTACATGATCAATCTTATGTGTTAATAGGTTGCAAAGTGTGGTATGCTAATGGGACATTTTAGTTGATGATGACCTAATATCAATAGGAAGTTAGCAACATAAATAGAATAATTAAGGAAATGCTGATCTAAATTCGAGTAAAGGAAGTATTTAGGCACTTCCATATGACTATGGATTAGATTGACACCCAGAGGCGGAAGAAAACCATACAGATATGGATTAATATGCTCAAAGTAACAATAGGAGGAAAAGTACTAATAAGAGGGAATTTAGGAAAGGATTCCCTATATAAAGTTCAATTGACCAAAAGTGAATTGAGGCATGAAGATAATTTGGAATGGGTACCTTTCTACCTAAGGTGATGTTGTAACTACCCAGTTTGTATTGTTGATTTGTGGAATGTTTTGTAGAAATAGGGAAAGAGTGGTTCTTGTTGGTTGTTTCCATGAAAAGAGGGTAACATAACTATGATTATGTTTGTGAGACTTGTCATATTATTGATTGTAAAATTATCATGAGAGAGGGTTGATATTAGGAACACACATTTGCAAATGAATGATACAAATGTGTGTAGGTGTTGCAAGTGCATAACACACACACACACACACACACATGATTAAAAAACATAGTGTGACTGCTTGAATAAGTGGACTATGAGGTAAGATCAGCACTTGCCAAGTCTGAGAAATACCATGGATGCATGGTTGACCCTGTGAGAAGAGTCTGAAATTGTCTTGATTGAGTAATAGCTTGAGGAAGGTGTACTTCATTCCTCGGGAAAAGATGGTGTAAAATGATGAAAAAACAATGAACAAGGATGCTCTGTTGATGTTAATAAAAGGAAATATGATTGTGCCTCTGAGAATTGCATCTAAATGGCAGTGAAAAAATCATGAGTGAAATGAGTTAAGGAGAAAAGTATGTGAAATTGTAAAGTGTGCCAATGTTGGACACATACAACATGCCGATGCATGTGGTTAAGTGTATAAAAGAACAATATAATAATGTGCATGTGCAAATGCATAATCTGGAATGCATGCTTATGTGCCTTATGGAATATTGGGTAAAAATCCTATAATGATGAAGTTGAGGTTGAATCAAGGTTGAGTTCATTTTAGATAAGTTATGGATATGCAACAAGAGAGTTGCATGTTGAAAAAGTTCCCTATGGAGGAACTGTGTAAAGAGTTATGTCAGGATAATAGAGTAATAACATTAAGGACTACTGGGAAATTGGGTAGTGGGATGCAATCCTATTTGTATAAGAATCTTGTATTAAATTTTAAAATAGAATATATGAGTGGAAGACTTTCATCTGACATGACTTTGAAAATTTTGACTCTGCTTGGTAAATGTGCATTCGTTCATAGTTAATTCATGAACTAAATCTTACTACTATAAGTACATTGTTACATCTAGGAAAGGTCAAGATAAAATTTGGTTGACACTTCTCAAGGAATGGAGTAGGTAGAACCCAAAATGGGTAGGTTGCAAAAGCCAAAAAAAAAAGGGAAAAGAAGGAACACTTTTCTCACTCTAAAACTTTGATTGTTTAGCAAAGTTGTATGCTTTAAAAGAATAACTATAAAAGAAAAATAAAATTGGTTAACAAATATGTTTGAAGGAATGGTCCTGGTTGAGCCATGATTATGCAAAGGAAGAAAAGCCTTGGAAATAAATTGGTTAAGTTAAAATTTCTTATTGTGCAAAGGAGTTGGAAAGAGGGAAATTCCCTTGACTCCTTTCTTGTTGTTATTGTGTTTTACTGGGATGAGAAACTAATATGCTGGTCATGTGTGGATGGTCCCAACATAAAACGACTGATAGTTGTATGAATGTAGAGACAATTGAGAATTTGACTGTGCACACTTATAAAAACATTAAGGATAATGTGATGGAGTGCATATAGATATGTTGGGGCATATCTTAAAATGTTTTATTGAATTAAACACTATGGTACATGTATTTTGATTTTTACATGACAACTGATGTGATTTTAAATGTGACAATGCATGTTATGTGTAAGAAAGGACTAGAGATGTTGGGGAAGGACAACTGCAAATGATGGACAACCTCAGGTAGAGGAGGAATGCATAGAGATTGTTATTGAAAGAATTGATCAAGAGACGTTAGGACCTCCCATGAAGCACCATTGATGAGGTAATATTAGACAGAGTGTTGGTAGCAAAAACAAGTATAAATCTTCATTCCAATGTGGCATATGGTTTGAAATGGATTAGGTAAGAATCCCTTTTGAAATATTTTATTATTTTAATGATATGGATGTAATTTTCATTGGCAGTTGTATGCCATTGACACCCAAACTGGGTATGCAGTTGTATGTCATTGAAACCCAAGTTGGGTATGTAGTTGTATGCCATTGACACCTATTGTATTCAAGAATGATTGAAATCCTTGCAAGAAAATTCATGAAAAAAGTGTCATGAATACAATGACCAATCGGGAATGATTGGGAACAAAAGTGCTCATAAGCAGCTTGTTGATTAATGCATTGAGGAAATGCATGTTTTCATAAGAGGCCAGACAATGGAATACCCATTATGGAAATGAGGACCTTCCAATGTTCTACATAGTTGTAACAACAGTAAATAAAGGAATTGGGTGGCCACAAATTTTGTCACCTTGGTTACTAGTAAAGAAAGAATGCTTGAATGCATTCATATGAAGTTTTAATTTCATATCATGATAATATGATTTGAGGTCATGATCAGTTTGTGGTAGGGAGCATACTCTTGCTGTAATGATAAATGATGATAAAGAAGCCATTTGGTAAGATGTTGGTTGAGATTCCAACACTCCAGGGAAAAGTTCCTAATATGAAATGTGGTAATCCGAGATCAATGCAAGGGTGCATTGTGTGTGAATGTGACCATGTACATTGACACATTGATTAAATTCATTTAATGTTTGATTGCATTTGGAAAATCTTGGATGCTGCAATGATGCATGTGTAAGGAAGAATATTTCCTTTTTCTTTATATTGTTGAATAGATAAAAGTGGTTTAAATTTTAGTATGCACAGTTCTAAAATTGTTTATAAGTCACTGCAAGTGAGCAATGAAAATATAATGTGCAAGAGGACTAACAATTTGTTTGGTTGTGTGAAGATGGAATTGAAGGAAGAAGGATCTTGGATATGACAACAATATAAAACCATAAGGAATACCAATACCTGTTGGTTATGGAAGAGCCAAATTGATACGAGGATAACGTATCATACTTGTGGAATCTATTTTCTGTATGGAACATATCTGAAAATGAAAATGTGAAATTTGAAAAAAAAAACAAAATTTTGTGGGTAACGAATTTGAAAGAAATTTTGATTAAAATTTGATGACGGTGTCTCACGAATTCATGGTATGCATGTGATACAGGTGATATTACATATATGTCCGAAAGGACATATGATGGTTGTCAATATGGAATGCATGGAAAACAACTACTTTTTTGACATGAGAACCCTGTGATATGCCATGATTTCCATAGAGAATGTTGTGTTGTTTTAACACGGGCCGGAGGGACACCTCGACAGAGCATGTTTGAGGGACACCTCAACTGTAAGACTCAGTGAAATCTTTGAACTCTTCTTGTGCGATAAATCCTTGGAAGGAAAGAAGGATTTCCCAAGGGACTATATAGAAGATAAAGGGATGCCTGAGCTTGGGCCTGGAAGGTGAGTGACCACAAGGAAGAGGACACTTAAAATAAATTTTGTTATTTGATGATCATGATAATGAACATAATGGGTATGTCAAGGAAAATAGTGAGATGAGTAAAACTGACAACCATATGGATGCATATCCATGAACTTCACAGATAAGTATTGTGTTGATATGAAAATTTCCTCTTGAATTATGAACAACAATAATTTTTTTTGCATGAAATTGTGATTAATATGCTCGTTGTTTGAAGCTATTGTAGGCATGTGACAAAGGTCAAGAGTCTTGGAAAGGACCTGACCAAGAAGAAGAAAAGCATTGCTAAAGCAGTTGAAAGATGGGGCATGATTGGTGTTACTGAGATGCAAAGAATACTGAGGACGATGTTCCTTTAAGGGGGATGGGATTGTAATACCCACGTTTCCCCCAGTTTGTAAATATAATCATTATTATTTCCAAAAAACTAATGATAGACTTGTTATGTGTGAATTTTGAAAGATGATGAACCTTTGCTAAGGATGTGATGTAAATATTTATGTTATTAATATAAAAGGAAAATGTCAAATAATTGCTAAAGGGGAATGCCTATATAGGTTATGATGCCATGAGAGGGAATGGTGAGGGGAACCATTACTGTTTGAGTTGACCCCTTCTAGGCAATCCTCTATTGAATTAAAAATGTTCAAACCCATAACTGTCCTCTTCCCTACAAAAAATTAATTACCAGTCAAGCTAGTGGTTGGTTGGTCCTCCTTAGTAATCAATGAGAAAATGAGAATAGTACCCATATGGAAGTTTCTGATCTGAGTCACGAATTGGGGGATTTGAACCATGAAGTACTATTATAGAAGGAAATAAAAGGATAAAAAATCATGATAAGAGAGGGGGGGACACACATGATGGGGTTTGGGGACAAAATCCGAGTGGAGAGGAGTGTGAGAAACTCTTCTGATTCTTAGAAGAACATAGAAAAGTGAAGAAGAGCATTTTTGGGGTGCAAGAATCATTAGAAGTTGTTTTCAAATCAGGCTGATAAATGAGGCTATGAAATTTTAGTGATTGCTTGAGTAATCACAAAGGAATTGAGAGAGAAGGGAACTGAGGAACTACTGGGAAGTGAAAGGTGAAAGGCCTCCCATGTGCTGTGTATGACAACTGCTAAAGATCTTTGTGGCAAGAGCATGCCCCCTTGCTTGGTGGATTGAAGACTTGGCTTTCTATGTTCCTGTAGGTGGAGGAGAGTGGCCTCCATCCTTTCTCTTTTGTATAGTAGAAATAATTTCCTCTCATGGCATCATACTCTGGCTAGGGAGTGGCTAGCTATAGAGATAACAAGTGTAGTTGTGGCTATGGTTGGGTGGAAATTGGAAAACCCTTCAGTGGTTTCCAACACTTTTTATCTTTTATATAAGTATATATTTTCCAAAATTTTGCAAATGTTGAGTTCAAAAATATTGTAGAATGTGTTTCAGAGCAGTGTGAACTCAGTCTTCTGCTAAATATAGCTTGAGAAATTTATGTGTGATTATGCAAATGTTACATATGAATTATATTTTGGTTTTTAACCTCACTTGTTGACTCCCTGTGTTTTCAAAAGGATTGTTGTGGATGAATGTTGTGGCTGATTGAGTTTTTGCAATCTATTTAATGTGCTAATGGTGAATACTGAACAATTAGAGTCTTCACAGAACCTCTGAAAAAGGAAAAGGTCTGATTTCTGCATAAGAATGTTTTACTCTAATTTTCCTTAAGCTTTTATGCCAGAAATTGAGAGGATATCAGATCTTTGTTTAGGCCTTACGAAAACAGCTTGAATATTGAAAGAGGCCAAAATTTATTATAAGTAGATGTTAATAAAAGAATTAGGAAATACATGTGAAATTTCCTAATTGAATTAAAATACAAAAGCTCTTAAAATTTCATTTGGGTATTTATAAACATTTATGCTAAACTGGGTTATATTCCCTACAAATTAGGAAATAATCCCTTAATTTGTGGTGGGATGTAAATTCTAGTAGAAATTTCAAAATTTACTGTGAGGGAATTTATTGTCTTAAGACAAAAATCCCCTTAAATTTTGGTGAGAGATAAAACACAGTGAAAGAACACAAATTACTCTTTTACACCGTGTAAATGGGGAATTTATAAATAAAATTTTAATTGGAGAATGGGGAAATTATGTAATATATGCAAACATGTATAACTATAGGTATGTAAAAACAAGACTATATGTTATATGATATATGATCCCTGTCGGGATGCCAGGCTTTGGAAGCTCATGGAGTGAAAGGTGTATGCTTAAGAAATATTTTGAGGCGATAGGTCTGAATCGATGACCTTAAGGTTGAAATGCATGGAGGATTACATGACGGGGTCTGGTGATTAATATAATAAAATATATATTATGATGAAAACTGGGTGCTTTACGTTGAGGTTAAGTATATTATAAAATAATTTGGGTGCTTTATAATGAAATTAATTATATTATGATATAATTAATTAATTGTATTATAATATATTTATAACATTGATATTTAGATTAGTAGTAAACCATTTTGGGATGTGGAATTCCCGAGGTAAAAGAAAGAGTTAATTCTCGATGTTACTGGGTCAGTAATTAAACTAAGTCAAAATGAAATAATGCATGAGATTTAAATTAGATAAGGATTAATTAAAATTAATAAGGATTAAATAAATAAGATATTAAAAGTGGGATTTTGATGTATTATGGAATAATTAATTCAATAAGATTATCAGGAATGGCTAGGTTTTAACACTTGATTGGGACATGGCATGTTGTGGTGGTTCCATGTGTTAAGTGGTGATGGTGCCATGTGTCATGTCATGAGACAAGTACATGGTAGAAACGATGGCCAAGGTGGTAGGCAAGTGGAAAAATATCCACTGTTGTTCAGGGGTACTACTATCGATGTGTCAGAGTGCAGGATTACTAGAGGATTCCAATGAGAAGAACTCTGAGAGGAGATTTGGGTCATAGATCGAAAAACAAGTGAGATTCAATCTCAACTATAGACCTTCAAGGCCCCCACGTAATCTAATCACAGTAGGATCATGAGTGATCCAAAAAGGATCCAGAGAAGACTAAGGATAACTCAGAATTTGCAAAAGTAACCCAGGAAGCTCAGAATGGCCTCAACAGACAAAGAAAGGGCAACAATTCCAAGTCCTCAAAACTCAGTGAAATTGGCATCATCATGAAGAGCATGTTGCAAGCTTTCCAACAATGTAAGCAACTCATCAAACAAAGTTACGGATCAAAATATATTCACAGTCAAATTTTTGGTCAACCTAGCCCAGTCAACAGGGATGAGTCAACATCTGTATTGCTGACATCATCATCAGTACATATGACATCATCATCTATACAGTGTACGTGGAACACGCATAGGGAAACACGTGTCATGCTAACGTCAAGATGGTGAGATGGCAGCACCAGAATTTTCCATGTGTCACTCATTTTTGGACTTTTCTAGTCAAATTCGTGGACCAATGGGATGGTTCCACGTGGCAGTTCGTACAACCACGTGGCAGACCGCACATCCACCTGATAGGTGACATGGAAGGCTGATATGGTAGAGGTGATGTGAATGTCCGTGCAATGAGGTGACATGGGCCAATGAAAGGCCTCCACATGGCCCAGTCATGGGATTCCACGTGGAAGCGGGAAAATTCCCAAGGGAGCCCAACAACCAAATTTTAAAAGGGGTAAAGGGTTGGCTGGTGCCAACCCCCAGTCCGCTAAATCCATTTCCAGATCTGGTGGGATCCGCCACAACCAAACTAAACTCCAAAGTTAGCAACAATACCAACGGATAACACACACACACACACACACACACACACATGTCTTATATTAAAAATGGAGGTTCGCGGGCTTGACCCCATAACCTCCTCTAACCAAAGTGCTCTAAATATATCCTCCAACTAACTAACCAAAAAAATATGTTGGTATATCCACCCGCCAATATTATTTAAGAGTCGAGTTTTCCAGAGTTCGGGGGGTTAGAAGAGGGGGCATGTGACTGTACAGACGACATGGAAATCGAGAAATTGCCCATGAATTTAATTGCAGGTGCAGGCACGAAAACCAAGACAAATTTTCTCAAGGGCTTGGAAGTGATAGACTCAGATTGAGTCGTGGAGTTAGTTTTTTTGGGTAATTCGATGCCACGAATTCAGTGGTGTTGTTTTTTTTCTAATCTGAATAAAGCTTCTGCAACATAACTCTAGAATGAGGTATACTTATGTATTTTGCCAAATTATTTTTCTGAGTTAATAAAAAGGCCTACCCATTTGAGAGTAGGACCTAAAGACTTAGTCCACCGTGGATAAACTTCATTAAAAAGTTTTTATGTTTAGATCTGATGCATATGTCTCTTCATTATTGAGTTATTCCTTCTTTATGGTGCACTTCAATTTATGCTCATTTAATACAATTCTTTAATAAGTCACATCGATGAAAAGATCCCAGATCATGGTGGTATCATAGCAGTCATCTTTAACTTGAATTGTTGAGTGTGAATGCTTACTAGGGCCAATTATAAGCAGGGTGAAGGAACTCTTAATACTTTCAATTCTAAAGTTGGCCATGCATCAAACAGAGTTACAGATCAAAAGATATTCACGGTCAAAGTTTTGGTCAACCTAGCCCAGTCAACAGGGATGAGTCAACATCTGTATTTTTGTCATCATCATCAGTACATATGACATCATCATCCATACAATGTACGTGTAACACGCATAGGGCGACACGTGTCATGCTGATGTCAACATGGTGATGTGGCAGCACCAGAATCTGCCATGTGTCACTCATTTTTGGACTTTTCTGGACAAATCCATGGATCAATGGGATGGTTCCACGTGGCAGTCTGTACAACCACGTGGCAGACTGTACAGGCACCCGACAAGTGACATGGTAGGCTAATATGGTAGAGGTGATGTGGATGTCTGTGCAATGAGGTGACGTGGTCCAATGAAAGGCCACCACGTGGCCCAGTCATGGGATTCCACGTGGAAGTAGGAAAATGCCCAAGGGAGACCAACAACCAAATTTTAAAAGGGGTAAGGGGTTGGCTGGTGCCAACTCCTAGTCCACTAAATCCGTTGCCAGATCTGGCGGGATCTGCCACAGCCAAACTAAACTCCAAATTTAGCAGTAACCCCAACGGATAACACACACACATATATGCCTTGTATTAAAAATGTAGGTTCACGGGCTTGACCCTAGAACCTCCTCTAACCAAAGCGCTTTAAATATATCCTCCAACCAACTAGCCAAACAAATATGTTGGTATATCCACCTGCCAATATTACTTAAGAGCCGAGTTTTCTAGAGTTTGGGGGGTCAAAAGAGGGGGTGCGTGATTGTACAAATGACATGGAAATCGAGAAATTCCCCATGAATTTAATTGTAGGTGCAGGCATGAAAATTGAGACAAATTTTCTCAAGGGATTGGAAGTGCCAGACTCATATCGAGGTGTGGAGATAGTTGTTTTTGGGTAATTCAATGCCACGAATTCGATAGTTGTTTTTGGGTAATTCGATGCCACGAATTCAATGGTTCTATTGTTTTTTCTGATCTGAACAAAGCTTCTGCAACATAACTCTAGAATGAGGTATACTTATGTATTTTGCCAAATTCTTTTGTTGAGTTAATAAAAGGCCTACCCATTTGAGAGAAGGACCTAGAGATGTAGTCCACCAGGGACAAACTCCGTTAAAAAGTTTTTATGTTCATATATGATGCATATGTCTCTTCATTATTGAGTTATTCCTTCTTTATGGTGCACTTCAATTTATGCTAATTTAATACAATTCTTTAATAAGTCACATCGATGAAAAGATCCCAGATCATGTTGGTATCGTAGCAGTCATCTTTAACTTGAATTGTTGAGTGTGAATGCTTACTAGGGCCAAGCATAAGTAGGGTGAAGGAACTCTTAATAATTTCAATCCAGAAGTTGGTCGTGCATCTCGAAGGAAGAAAATAGATGAAGACGACAAGCATGATGAACAAGAGAAAAACTTCCATATGGTCTTTTATCACATGTCATAAATGGTCGAGCGAATGTATGGAGACTACAAGAAGAGGATGAAGGAGAAAGGGAAGAAAAAGGAAGCACAAGAAGATGATAATGCTTTAGTGAATGAAGGGGCTGGAGGAGACCCTACTGAGCCTCCATCTTCACCATCAAGTTCTAGCTCTTCTTCCTCTGAGCATTCTCATCATTCTCATCATTCTAGGCATAAAAATGATTTTAAGAAACCATTGCTAAAGCTTGATGTAAAATTTGTTTTACCTATGTTTAATGGAGATGCTAATAGTGAAAAGCTAGATAATTGGATCCGACAGGTTGAAATATATTGTCGTATTCAACAAATTAATGAAGAGGAAGTTAAAGTGAAATTGGCCTCTCTTATGTTGGAAGGCACCGCTCTTGTATGGTGGGAGAGAAAACTTCAGGACAAAAGTAAGTGTGGTAATCTTCTTTCCTCATGGTTGGAATTTAAATCAACGATAAGGAAGTAATTTTATCCATTGGGTTATTTACATAAAGCAATGATGGAATGGAAAACTTTAAGAAAAAGTAAAGGTCAAACTGTACAAAGTTTCATGGAAGAATTTAGGAAGCAAGCTCCATTAAAAATTCCTTTGGATTCTTATGAAACTTTAATGAAGTATATTGGTGCACTTCACAGTTATATTCATCATAATTTACTATTGTTTAACCCCACTAGTCTTGACGAAGTTTTTGTACAATCCACTCACGTTGAGAACATGGGAAAGCATGTTTAAGAAGATCCCGCAAAGAAACCTTCCAATCTCATACATAAGCAATTTAAGAAGTTTAAAAGGAAGGACAAAAAGACCTCCATAGTAAAGAGGGAAGAAGGAAAACAATCTTGCACTCATTGCAAGAAGAATGGTCACGATGATGAACATTGTTGGAAACTAAATCCAGAGAAGAGACTGAAACAATTTAGTGGAAAGGGGAAGACAAAGACCGTTTCTATAGTGCAACAATATCTTGGTTCCGATTCAGTAGACGAGGGAAAGATCACAATGATTGGAGTACAAGGTAAATATTCCCTTCATGCTAGTTCAAATTCCAATAATGAATCTCATGATGATGAAAGAAAGAGGAATGAATTATTTCATATAATAGTTGTATCTAAGCACACTAAGATAGATACATTATTTGATTTGGGTTCCCAAGTAAACTTGATATCTGAATCACTTGTCAAAAAAATGGGTCTTGAAACTAAACCACATCCAAATCCTTATCCTCTTGGTTGAGTATGTGATAAAGAAAAACTTAATGTCACCAAGCAATGTAGGGTTAGATTTTCTATCACTTCAAAGTTGATTGATGAAGTCGATTTGGATGTTGTATCACCTGATATATGCGGTATAATGCTAGGGAGTCCTTATCTTTATGATAGGAAAGAAGTATTCTTTCATCATGAGAACAAATATCACCTTACTAAAGGGGGAGTGGAATACATTGTTAGAGCCCACAACATGAAGGTAAACACCACACTTGTTAGTGCGGGACAAATGAAGAGACTCATAAACACTAATAAGAGATATGTACTCATGGTCGTAAGGGAAAAGGATGTCGGAACATCCGACGCCTTCCAAGGATGTGATCTTTCTCATAAGAAAGAATTAATTGATATTGTTTCTAAGTATGATGATATTTTCTAGGAACCAAATGGATTACCTCCTAAGAGGGAAATCCAACATGAAATACATCTTCAGCGGGATTCTCCTCTTTCTAATGTGGGCATGTACAAGATGTCAGTTGTAGATATGACAAAGATAAAAAAGCAGGTACAAGGCTTACTAAATCAAGGGGTCATCAAGCCCATCTCATATCCTTGTGGTTCTCCGATCTTGATGGTGCCAAAGAAGGATGGTACATGGTGAATGTGTGTTGATTATCGAGCCTTAAATAAAATCATGGTGAAAAATCGATACCCTCTTCCTCTTATAGATTATTTACTTGATCAATTAAAGAATGTTGTTTATTTCACTAAGTTGGATTTGTGCAGTAGATACCATCAAATTAGGGTTGTAGAACAAGATGCATGGAAAACTGCCTTTAAAAACAAACAAGGATTGTTTGAATGGTTAGTTATGCCATTTGGGATTTGTAATTCTCCGACAACCTTCATGCATGTGATGAATGATGTATTTAGGCTGTTTCTAGATTATTTTGTGATAGTATATTTAGACGACATTCTTGTATTTAGTGGGACTTGGGATGAACATGTAAGGCATGTAGAGCAAGTATTGGATACTTTGCAAAGGGAAAAGTTGTATTTAAAATTTTCCAAATGTGAATTTGGTAAGACTGCACTTGTGTACTTAGGTCATATTACAGGAGGAGGACAATTGAGAATTGATCTTTCCAAGATTGATGTAATTGTAAATTGGCCTGAGACCAAAAGTGTAACCGAAGTACGAAGCTTGTTAGGTGCAGTCCAGTACTAGAGGAGATTCATTTCAAAATTCTCTTTTATTGCATCTCCTTTTGCATGCCTTAACTAGTGTGAAGAACACTTTTCAGTGGGGAGGAAATCAACAAAAATCTTTCACACTTTGAAAGAAAAGATCAGTACCACACTAGTATTAGCACTACTGAATATTCAACAATATTTTGAGATCGAGACAGATTCCAGCGGATATGCCATGGGTGCAGTATTGGTGAAATATCATAAGTCTGTCGGTTACCACTATGAAAATTTTAACCAAGTTGTTGTTAACTATCCTACATATGATAAAGAGTTGTATGAATTAGTTCAAAGCATAAAGAAATGGAAGCACTACTTGTTAGGGAGTGAAACAATCATACATACAGATCATCAACCCTTACAATATCTCCAAGCACAAACCAAGTTGCAACAATCTCAACATTACAGATGGATGGGTTTTCTTCAACAATTTCATTTGGTAATCAAATACAAAAAGGGTACGAGTAACAAGGTAGCTAATATTCTTTCTAGACCTCCTATTGCTTCTATTATTTTGAAGAATGCTTCTTTATCTCAAGATAACTATGTGGAACAATATGCCATTGATGAAGATTTTAAAGAAGTTTTTGAGAAGCTAACCCATGGTGCACAGGTAGAGAACTATTATATGCAGGGAAAACTACTCTACCATCTTGGAAAGTTATGTATTCCTACAAGTGAACGAGTCCATGTAATACGAGAAGCTCACACTTCTCTTGTGTCTGGGAATTTTGGGGTGGGAAAAACCATGGTTCGTCTGCAAAGATTTTTTTATTGGCCTCAGATGAAAGCAATTGTAACTAAATATGTAAAGGGGTGTGTGATGTGTTCTACTTGTAAGCCAACTAATAGAAAATTTTGGCTATACTCACCACTTCATGTTCCATCCCATCCATGGGAAAGTATCTCCATGTATTTTGTAGAGGGTTTACCAATGTCGAAAAGGGGTCATGACTATTTGTATGTTGTAGTGGACAAGTTCAACAAGATGTGTATCTTGATGCAATGTGAAAAGAAAATCACTATTGAGTAGACTGCTAATCTCTTCTTTCAGTATGTTTGGGTTCACTTCAGGTTACCCACATCCATTATCTCGGATCAAGATACTCGATTCATTGGGGATTTTTGGACAAGATTGTGGAGAATGATGGACACCAAGTTTAATAGGATCATTGCTTTCCATCCACAGACCGACGAAAACACATAGGTTGTTAACCGAATAGTGGTACTTTTGCTTTGAGGCTACTGCAACAAGCATCCCAAGTTATGGGATGAACAGGTACCCTATGTACAACATGCTTACAATCGAGCCTTACATTCCTACACTTAGTGTTCACCTTTCGAGACTTGTTTTGGGTATTTTCCTAAGGTCTATTTGGACTTGATGTATGGGAGAGATGTCAATTCATTTGGCCTGCAAGTTCATTCATAGGATCCAACAGGTACACCAAGCAGTCAGGGAACAATTGGAGAAAATTCAAGCATAGTATAAAGCTCGACATGATTGGAGACCAGTTATGGCTTCACATTAGCAAAGAGAGATTGAAGGGTGAAGGAAAGAAACTCAATCCCATCTGATATGGACCCTTCACTATTTTGGAGAAAAGAAGTACCAATGATTTTCATCTATATCTTCCACCTTATATGCAGATTTACTCAGTTGTAAATGTAGAAAACTTGAAACTTTTTTAGCCTCCCATGATCATGGATTAGGGTGAGGAAGTTTCAATACCTTCAGCTGATGAGTTTGATCCTGAATACTTGGATGAGTTGAAGGAATATATCATCCTGTACAGAAGGATGAGGAATTCACGCAGGGGTGATGTTTATTATCTTCGAGTAGGATTAAAAGGCACACATCCAAGCAAGGAAAATTGGATTGAGAAGGACAAGGTGATGGAACTCTTCCCTCACTTATATGTTGATTGATGAAAGATTTTGGTGGTCCAAAAATCTCTCAGTGGGAAGGCGTGATCCAAAAAGGATCAGGATAAGACTACGGTTAACTCAGAATTCACAGAAGCAACCCAAGAAGCTTAGAATGGCCTCAACAGACAGAGAAAGGGAAGACATTCAAAGTCCTCAAAACTCAGTGAAATTGGAATCATTGCGAAGAGTGCATGATAATATTTCCAACGACATAAACGGATCGTCAAATGAAGTTACGAATCAAAAGATATCCATGGTCAAAGTTTTGGTCAACCTAGCCTAGTCAATAGGGATGAGTCAACATCCGTACTGCTAATGTCATCATCAGTATGGATGATGTCCTCATCTGTACAGTGTACGTGGCACATGTATAGGGAAACATGTGTCATGCTGACGTCAACATGATGTTAGCATGGTGACGTCGCAGCACCAGAAGCTACCACATGTCACTCATTTTTGGACTTTTTCTTTCAAATCCATGGACCAATGGGAAGGTGCCATGTGGCAGTCCATACAACCACTTGGTAGACCGTATAGCCACCCGACAGGTTACATGACATGCTTACATGGAATAGGTGACGTGGGTCTCTGTGTAATGAGGTGACATGGGCCAATGAAAGGCTGCCACATGGCAGTGGGCAAATGCCCAAGGACACCCAACAACCAAATTTTAAAATGGGTAAGGGGTTGGCTAGTGCCAACCCCTAGTCTGCTAAATCCACCTCCAGATCTGGAGGGATCTTCCACAACCAAACCACACTCCAAATTTAGCAGCAATCCCAATGGATAACATATATATATATATATATATATATGCCTTGTATTAAAAATAGAGGTATGCAGGTTTGACCCCGAAACCTCCTCTAACCAAAGCGCTTTAAATATATCCACCAACCAACTAGCTAAATGACTCTGTTGGTATATCTGCCCACCAATATTACTTAAGATATGAGTTTTCCAGATTTCGGGGGGTCACACCAGGGGGCGCGTGAATGTATGAACGACACAAAAATCGAGAAATTCCCCATGAATTTAATTGTAGGTGCATGCACGAAAACCGAGATGAATTTTCTCAAGTGCCTAAAAGTGCCAGACTCAGATCAAGGCATGGAGACAAACGTTTTTGGGTAATTTGATGCCACGAATTCAATGGTGTTGTTTGTTTTTTTTCTGATTTGAGCAAAGCTTCTGCAGCTAAACTCCAGAATGACGCATACTTATGTATTTTGCCAAATTGTTTTGCTGAGTTAATAAAAAGGCCTACCCATTTGAGAGCAAGACCTGGAGACTTATTCCACCAAGGACGAACTCCGTTAACAAGTTTTTATGTTCATATTTGATGCATATGTCTCTTTATTATTGAGTTATTCCTTCTTTATGGTGCACTTAAATTTATGCTCATTTAATGCAATCCTTTAATAAGTCACATCAATGAAAAAATCTCGGATCAGTGAGAAGGGTTGTTAACCATCATGCGAGTTTGTGACTCCGAAGTAATCCAATTTTTTTATTTCCCAAACCCAAGGGCCATTTGATCTGTAGGCTATATCCTTCAAAGTGTGTGGGGTTGGAGAGAGTCTGTCAGAGTGGATATAGCGTTGGAAATATGCTAACCCCGATGGGAAGACTCCAATGAAGAAGAAAATCTATGAAGTGATCCAATTCGTCGGACTGGGGAGTCATATGGGTCAGGTGGTAGATGCCATGTTAGATGGCATGACTGACAAGGAATAATGTGGTTTCCACATGGCACTAATATGGAATCAATAAATGAAATTCTATAGGCTTTGGGATGCTGTAACTTCTGATCTAGAACTTGATTTTGAGCATCGCTACATTCGGTGGAAAGATCTTGATGAGTAGAAGACAATAGTATCCTCTATATGAGGCTTTGATATGGTTGAGGAAAAGTGAAAAGTTAATACCCCATGCCTTAAAAGGTAATTCGGGGATTGGGTGTCTTACACTTGAGATTCCTATGAAAAATAAATCTATTGAAAACTTGAAGCAAGAAAGTTCAGAATCTGACTCATGGAATCAAATTTGTTCTCCTAACTAAAGGGACTTATTTAAATTTCAATCAGGGATGATTTTAAGGATGGAAATTTATATTTAAATGTAGAAATGTGGGCTAATATTACTAGTACTTAATATGCAAAATGTAAAATGTTTGGCGATAGTTTTGTAAAAATATTCAAATTTATAAGGATTTTATATAGTTTCTATAACGTTTTGGAGATTTGTAAGGTAAAACAATTTTATTCTATGGAATTTGGGCGAATCATTTTTAGAAAAAATGGAAATTGGAGAATTTGTTTTGGGAAAAACCATGGAAAATTAGCCCGTTTGCGAAATTTAGCCCCTAAAATCATCTATGCTTTCAATTGGTTGAACTATCCATTCATATGTAAACACTATTTGTAGATCTGTACTCATACTTCGTTTCATTCAAATAGTGTAGATTCGAGTGAGTCACCCTAAGTTATGAGTCATTGTTTGATTCTAAACTTTAATGAAAAAATACAAGAAATAAATGCTTTGCAAGGAATGCTAAATTAACCTATCACACTTCTCAAATGAAATTTACCTATATGACTATCAAATTCATAAGTTATGTGTATTTACAAAAGCTATAGAATTTCCTGCAATTTCAGACAGTTACATGAATTATTATGTACAATGGATTTCCTGCAATTCGTAAAAACCACTGGAATTTCTTATAACCCAAAGGGGTAATAAACAATGTTAAATTTATATGATATGACCCCAAGGGGGGGGAATATATGGGGATACATGTACATATAATTTCTAAATATACATGTAATAGGGTCGGCCTAATAGTAAAGGGGCCTCCTTTGTAGTTGTGAATATGTATATATAGATATCATGTATTCATTATTGTAGACATGTGAATTGTGATGTATGAATGTAATTAGGTATTTGGAGGAGGTTATCCTATTCTTTAAGGATTTATTGTGTAAATCATATATATTATCTATATTGGAGTTGTGCTCCATGATCATTTTCTATACATGGTGTGTACTTCTATTTTTTTTATGATATTTTAAGCATTTGGTACATAACAATTGGTATCAGAGCATTGATCATAGGGTTTTTGTTTCTCAAGCAAGTCATCTTGGACTTTTCATTATAATTTTATTTTTAGTGTTTCTTTAGAAAGAAAAACTTGGAGGCTATTTATAAGACATATCAAGGCATTTGTGGTCCAAATTTAAGCTTCTAGGTCATTGTACTTTTGGAGATACACTTTGTGGAAGATAGGGTGTTTGACTAGTCCTATAACTAGTCTCAATCATGTTTTCTGAGTAAAATAATAATATCTTCTTCATAGAGGATCTAAATTAAATGAGACTAGTTGTATTGGAAAGAGGAAATTCTATTGTATTTGGGGTATAAATTTTATAATAAGTTATCCAATATTGGATGTGGGGCATTTTGTACAAGTTCACTCTCTAGAATAGGCCAAAATTAAGCAAGCTTTGGGAAAGTTACCACAACTTTAATTTGGCACACCCAATTTTGGTTAGAAATATGGAATTACAGAGAAGACATTTCAGAGTACTACAGGTTGAAATTTCATACTCACAGGGGCCAAAATTTGAGAAATACATCAGAAGGAAGGTCGGCGAGAAGTACAGACTCCAAATTAGGGTTTTAAAGGTACATTCACTTAAAACTATCATAACTTTTGATTGGAATGTACGATTGAGACGATTCAAAAGCCATTGGAAATACAAAACATATACTATTATATTGGAACAATGATTATAACTATTTTAGATCATTATTCCTAATATATTGAGGTTGTAAGTTGAGGGTTAGGGTTTAACCTTAACTAAGAATCAATGGAAATACCTCAATTTACAAGGGATGAAGATAAAGATGAAATCAATCCTATAGAATGGTTGAGGATGGAAAATGAATATGATATGACTCCTTCAAGGAAAAAACATTTATTTTCTGGTGAATCTTGGAATTGGTGGATGATTATTGATTTTGATACTAGTTGGAACATGACATGGGAAAATTTTGAAAAACTCTTCTCAGATAAATGGATTAGGGATACAAAAATGGAGAAAATGTATAGAATTCAAGATGAATTAGAAGAAGAAAAGGAAGAGATTAAGAATAAGGGTGAGAATATATCTAATATACAATCCCTTAATGAATCACTCATTAAGGAGGTTAAGAATTTAAAGAAAGAAAATATTAGCAAAGGAAAGTGGGAATTAAAATAATTGTCATTGTCAAGAAGAAATAAGGATCTTGTCAAGAAAGATTGAAAGAAGAAAAAAATAATTGTCAAAATCAAGAAGAAATAAGGATCTTGGATGACGAATCTGCCAAAATACTTGAAAAAGAAATTTGTGAGAAGGTTGATGAATCCCTAAATACTGATGAGGTAAAACCATAAATGCAATATAGAATTGAAGCAGGACATAAAAATTTGATAGATGGGGTCACATTGCAGCTTCAAAAGGAGAAAGAAGACAATATTCAAGAAGGTCAACAAAAGATAATCGGAGAAGATGAAATCCATCCAGAGGATGTACATGCCAAGTATGGTGGTATTATATCCAAGGCTAGAGTAATAAAAGACCAAGCAAAGATGATTGAGGATGTCGTTGTCTCTGAAATTAAGATAGATCTAATGGGTGTATAGAATGAAGAAAAACCATCAAATGTGAAACCATATCAACACCCTCATTACCAGGAAATATTTCAAGGAATACAAGAAGGTCGATATCAACATTATCAAGGAAGAATATGGAATACTTGTCAATATTCATGTAACAAGGCATCACAAAACCACTCTTCAACAAGATATTATCAAAGACCAACAACCACTACAAATTGGAGAAGCTTCAACAACAATACATGGAATTTGTTATCACATGAGGTTGTTAAGGGTCGTATGTGATTGTCGTTAATGCCTATGTCTATACCCTCATATCATCTCTCTCTCTCTTTTCCCCACCACCAAATCCTAGGATTTTTCCCTTTGACTGATAAAGTCGTTTTCCCCCTTTGTTGATGACCTGGTTTCCCTTGGTGTCTTTCCTGACCAAGTCCCGACCTGAAGATTTTCTGTTTTTCTCAAAGAAGGAAGAGCATTCATCATCATTTTGTCTTGAATTACTGGTCATTTTGTTGCTTGAGCCCACATCAAGTCATCAAAGTCCCTATTTACACAGGAAGCAGCCATGGGCACAAGGCGCAACACTCATAGTGGTCTATTGCGAGCTTGAAGAAAGTAAGCAGGCAGGTTCATATTTCAATGACAGAGATCCTAGGAGCATTTCAGATCAATGAATCTTGGTATTTCAGAATGTCAAAGTTGCGCGAGGTTTAAAGACCGGGTGGAAGCCCCGAAGTTGTAGATCAAGTGCCATGTGTCCTTCCTGATTGGATGATCATGATTTACTTTGGGATTTCAGGCTTCGAGGGTTTCAGTTTCCCCACTCCCAATTTCCTTCGAAGTTCTTTTGCCCGAAGTCACAGATAAAGTGCCACGCATCCTTTCAGACCGGACAATCATGATTTACTTCAGGAGTTCAGACTTTCGGAGTTTCGACTTCCCCACTCCCAATTTCCTCCGAAGTGATTTCTCCCGGAGTTGCAGATTAGGAGACATGCATCCTTCTCCATCGGACGATCAATATTTACTTTGCGAATCCCGACTTCGGGAGTTTCAGTTCCTCCCCTCTCGCTTTCATCCAGAGCGTTTTCTCTTGAAGTCCATAGATCACTGCCACTTGTCCATCCAAATATAATGGTGGTAGTTTTCTTTGAGACTTTGGGCTTCAGTAGTTTCAACTTCCTCGCTCCCTTCTTCATACAGAGAGTTTTCTCCCGGAGTTAACAGATCCATGCTACGTGTCCTTCTCAAATCGATGATCGTTGTTCACTTCAAAGATCTAGCTCTATATGCATACTGCCCCTGAGCTATGAAGTGCCAAAGTATGTGGTAGTCATCAATTCAGATATGTGGTGCTCTTGTCAGTCATGACACCTGGCATCCATCTGGCGATGACACGTGGCACTCATTCCAAGAACCTTTGGGCATATCATCTACTTGTTTCCAAGTGACACATGTCACCTCTCTTTTCATGACACGTCAACATAGTGACATAAGACCACCATGTCAGATCATCCTCCAGGAATTGTTCTTGTTCAGCACCAAAATTAGCACCATCTCCTAACACAGTTAGAATGATCCTAAAGTTGGCAGGCGAACAAAATTTAGACGTGGCACTAAATTCAGTAGGAGTGCCTAGATCGCAGATCGCAACCAGATCAACAACCATGTTTCATTGGGGGGACGCAACATGCTCGAACAATAAAATTCTTGAGCGGTCCCACAATTGAAACCATGGCATAGCGAAAGAGCTACGTGGTGAGAGGTGGTGGATTGTGGGCTCAAAGGTGGTGTGGGTCCAAACTGCCTTAGACAAACCTGCAATCACATGCTTATAAACATCAAATCCAAGAGAAGTGTGTGGCTACCCCCTAGGCATTAGGCTTCATTGTGATCCCAAGAGAAAGAAGTTAATGAAAAATTAGTGGTGGTTGAAACCTCGACTCACTCCATAAATAGAAGGCATGGAAGGTGTGGCCATGGAGACAAACTATTAGCCTAAGGTACCCCCATGGGTGATTTTTCCTATAGGCCCATGTTGATCTGAGCTCACATCTGACAGAAGGATGCACATAGAGTTTGACAGAAGAAGGCACATACGAAAGGCTTTGAATGGAATGGCCATATCACACTCCCGGTAGTTGTGGGCTAATCTGAGTATAAATAGATTAGTTAAAGATTTTGTTAAGGTCGTCGGATGGTTGAACATAGCTCCCTACTGTGTAATTTTGATGCCAGAACTATTCTCTGGTTATGTATCAAATTTGAGACTTTCGCATTAATAGAAGTCAGATTCTTTTATCTATTTGTTTAGACCGTGATGAAACACTCGGGCATGGAGGATCCAGTCGAGGGTTGTGGTTCTATTGTAATGTAGGTTTGATTACAATATTTTTGTGACCAGTTTTAGTCACCTTCATTGTTATCTTATCTCCCCTTATGCTAAAAGACTCGGGAATGGAGGATCCAATCAAGTTGTTGTAGTTACATGGTGATGTAGGTTTGATTATTATGCTACTGTGACATATCTCATTATCTGAAACTTGAGTTCAAGAGTGCTCTTGAGCCTGCGTTTTTCTTCACGAAGCTGCTTGAAGGCCAAATGATCATAGTAGTCTTATTCACCTCTCTCACTAAGTCTTCCTTCTACTCACACTTAAACTCAAATCACTGACTGAAGTTAATGAGGACCTCACTTCCCTGTGCATTGTTTGTCCAATTTTTGTGATTAAAATCATTCTTGTACTGAGTTTTGTCCATTTGACCTCCAATCATAAAACCAACATTCACCAAAAATTCTGATGGGTACCAGGCTTATCCTCTTGCAACTTGGTGTCGTTTTCTAGGAACAAATTGAAGACATTTCCATGGGGTTAAATGACAAATCAATTCTAATTCTGAAGGTGCATTGGAAATCAGTAACTTGAAGATTGAAGCATGCACCCAACGACTCCATTGTTTCAGTTGTTGCTCCCGAATTCATACACACAAGGTCTACTCCACAACTGCCTTTGGCTACACCTGAAGCTGACCTAGATAATATTATCAAGAAAGGAAATATCTCTCAAGAAGGGATTTCAATTGTTGTACGAGGTGATTTTGGTAATTTACAAACTTCTTCTTTTAAAACTCCAGTAGTTGCATCTAGTTCTCCTATTATACCATATGTTGGAGTTTCCAGAAGTTTAAATTTTGAAAGTTTTCCTGTTGATTTATCCCCTCCTAGTCTTTGTTTGGAAGGAGAAAGTTTTGAAACTCATTTCTCCCCTGATATTGTAAAATGGTTTAGACCTAGAAGCTTAGAAGATTTTCCCACTTTGGGTTTTCATACTCCTCCTCCCGTCCAAGTTGTTGTATCTAAAGAGGGGGAAACTTCTTTTCCTTTGAACCCCATATTATTCTCCTCCAACACTCAACCATTTCCCTTCTCCCCTAGAAACATTGTTTGAGCCTCACCTGTCCAAGCTCCATCTCCCCCTTGTTCTCCTACAGTTCACATATCAATGGCAGGTGCTAATCCTCCTAGAAACATAATGGATGCCATAGTGACTGCTAGGTATGCCCCTCTTGTTTTACCTCAGCCTATGAATGCCCTCCCAGTTGGATATTAGCTCAAGTACATGCCCAAGTTTAGAGGGGAGGAATACATAAATGCAAAAGAACACCTTTCAACCTTTTACAGTTATGCGGACAATCTTAATATTTAAAATAAGGATGTCTAGATGAGAGTTTTTATACAGAGCCTTGATGATGAGGCTAGAAAATGGTTCAGGGGCTTGACTCCTGGATCTACTGATGGGATTAGGGCCCTGGATGATTCATTCTTAAGACATTGGGGGGATAAAACAGATTTTCTTTATTATATTATAGAGTTTGGATCACTTAAGAGAGAAGAGGGGGAATCTATTTTAGACTTCTAAAAAAGATTTAATAAGATGTACAATAAGATTTCCACTGAGATTTAGCCTACATAAACCTCTACCAAGATTACTTATGCCTCCTGTTGAGAGAAAGAAGAGCTACCTCCTTGGCTCATATGAAAGATGCATACCTTGAAGTAGATTCCAATATATTGGCAGTTGAAAAACTTAGGAGTAAGGATGATAGAGATAGAAGAAAAGGTAGGTCTGAAGCTTCAACCTCTGGTTCCTCTACTGCCCACCCTCAAGTGGATGAGTTGGAAAAATTGGTAAAATCACTGTCTGCAGAAATGGAGAAATTGAAATTTGAGGGAAAGCAGAGCTATAGGAATACCCAAAACACTAATAACATGGGTAATTTCAGAAGACCCATTAATTCCCCTCAGATCATCCAAAGAGATCAAAGAAATAGGGATAGGGATGATCAGAAAATACAAGCTCCTCTCCAAAATAACCTTGTTACTGATGAAGAAGGAGAGGAAGAAGATGAAGATCTCGGAATCCATTGTCTTGGTGACACCTCTTCATCCCCTCATTTAACTCAATCTGCATATGAATAGGTTCTCATAGGCAGCCAACTAAATGAGCTGAGAAAAGGGGAAAGGACCAATGGAAATCCAAATATATACAACCCAGGTCCAATAAGAAAGAGGGAAATCCTGACATTCTTGATCATCCTACTAGAACAATGAATCCTGCTAAGGATGTGACAACTAGAAACAAAGAAAAAGAGGCACAAAACCCCCTGGCAGTGGTAAAGAACCCTATTCCAAAAGTGAAGGAAATTCTGAAGCCTCCCTCCTATTTTAGCTTTGAGAACGAGATTCAAAATATTAAAATCCATGTACCTTTTTAAGAGTTAGTCAAGAATGAGGACTTCAAAAGGTACCTTTCCAAAATGTTGCAGCCTGAACCTTCATCTCATCCCACAGAATCAGTCAACCTCCAAGATGAAAAACCAGTTGTCATACGAGGGCCTTTGGTAGAGGATAGGGATGATTCCTCCCCTCCTTTCTATACATCATTTAAAATTCATGATAAAGTCTTGCACAATTGCTTGATGGATTCAGGGGCATCTCACAATCTCATTCCTAAGATTGTCATGGATGAGATTGGGTTGGAGGTTACAAAAACCTACCATGAACTCTACTCATTTGATTCCAGAAAGGTAAAGTGCCTCGGGGTTATTAAAGGCCTGGTTGTTTCCTTATTCCAATTGCCAATGAAAAGTGTGGTCATGGATATTGTGGTGGCTGATGTTCCCCCTAAGTTTGGGATGCTCTTATCTAGATCTTGGATCAAAATACTAGGGGGAAATTTTCATATGGATATTTCATATGCTACTATTCTTGTGTTTTGGGGGGAACATATAAGGCTTTATAGGGAAGCACATATTTCTTACATCATCAGTGATGAAGTAAATCCGACCAATCACCCCATTTTTGCAGTTGATATTGATTTAGGAACCAACATGATACAATTCACTGATGCTCCTCAAACACCTATTGACATCAGAAAGAAACCCATCACCTCTTGTGGAAACCCTCCTCCCAATACCTCTAACATATATTTCATTAAATTTGGAAATATTCAGTGGATCTATAATTTAGAACTTTAGCTAGATTGAATTTTTTCAAAATAAGGAGTGGATCTAGAATTTAGAACTTTATCTAGATTGAATCTTTTCAAAATAAAGAATTAAAAATTGCTTAATTCACTAGTTTGAATGTATATATTCATCAATTTTTGTCATAAAGAAATCATTATAAACTCACTTGTATTATTATAAAGGTATCATTATAATTTATTTCCATTATTATTATTTATATTTTTTTATTCAAAGTTAAGTGGTTCTAAATCAAAACAGTGGATCCTGATTTAGTTACATCTTAACATGTGCGTTAAGTAAAAGAGTGGATCTAAATTAGAATAGTGGATCTAGAATTTAGAACTAAATTAGCAAGATTATGTTTTTTCAAATCGAGGAATTGGAAATTGTTTGCTTCACTACTTTGAATGTGTATATTCACCATTTGTGTGCTTCACTACTTTGAATGTGTATATTCACCATTTGTGTGATAAATTTATCATGATAAACTATATAAAATCAAATTTACATAAACTTGTAGAAGCAAATCTTTCAAGTCTTAGACTTGGATTCCTTACATTATTTCTATTAATACTATTTATAGCTTGTATTAAAAGCTAAGTTGATTAAAGTTATTTAATGACATTAATATAAGTGTGTCTATTACTATTGTTTAATTATAATTTAATATAGTAACTAGTGTTGAGTCAATATACTAGTAGAAGGTTGGCATAATTTTAGAGTGACCTATATAAAAACTATTTAATGACATAATACCAATGTGTTTCTCACTATTATAACAATTTTAATTCTAGACATAGTAAGTCATATTATCTATATTGAGTACTATATTTTATTATATTAGGAGGTTGAAAACATTTTATTGTCTACAAGGGAAAATGTTATATAAAAATATGTTTAAGTTATTATTTTAACAAAATCAATTATAAATTAGAATAACAACATAATTTATTTCTATTATTATTATTATTATGCATATTTTCTATGGAAAGATAAATTGATCAAGGATTACATTATGAATAATAGATTGTGTAATAAATTTCTTACATATAAAGTAATATAAGGGAAAATTTTATATAAAAATATGTTTAAATTTATTATTTTAACGAACAAAATCAATTATAAATTAGAATAACAACATAATTTATTTCTATTATTATTATGTATATTTTCTATGGAAAGATAAGTTGATCAAGGATTACATTATGAATAATAGATTGTGTAATAAATTTCTTACATATAAAGTAATATAAGGACTTTAATAATCAATGTCTATTACTATTATTAACCTAGATTTTAGTTATAATTTGCTATTATAATAACTATTGTGTCTCAAGGTTGAGTTACTATAGTAAGTCTAGGAGATTGACACCATTTTCGAGTGACTTATAAAGTTATTGAATAACATAATACCAATGTGTTTGTTACTATAACAATTTTATTTATTGTCATAGTAACTAATATTTTTTACTCGTAACAGGGTCACCGACTGTCAACCCAAAGGGACACAGCCGACCTGGCATGATAGCGACGTGCCTAACCCCGACGAACCCAGAGAATTGAACCTACAACCTAGTGACAGAGGGCCAATGACTTCACAGTGGGGGATTCAAATCATAGTAACTAATATTATCTGTTGAGTACTATATTTTATTATAGGAAGTTGGCACCATTTTACAGTCCACTGGAGAAAACATTTCAAGACTAAGTCTAGGTTTACCCTTGTAATGATCAAAATAAATTATGAATTAGAATAGCAATAGAATTTGTTTCTATTATTATTATTATTATTTATATTTTTGTATTAAAATCTAAGTAATTGATCGAGGTTTACATTTCACGACTAAGTCTAGGTTTACCCTTGTAATGATCAAAATAAATTATGAATTAGAATAGCAATATAATTTATTTCTATTATTATTATTTATATTTTTGTATTAAAATCTAAGTAATTGATTGAGGTTTACATTTCATGACTAAGTCTAAGTTTACCCTTGTAATGATCAAAATAAATTATGAATTAGAATAGCAATAGAATTTATTTCTATTATTATTGTTTATATTTTTGTATTAAAATCTAAGTAATTGATCGAGGTTTACTTCATCAATAATAGATTAATATATGAGAAATTTATTACCTATAAAGTTATTTAATAACATTGATGTTAATAATGGGTTCAATATTTATTATTAATCGTTTTAACAATCAAAATCGATTATGACATAGAATAGAGACAAAGTAGCACAATTTGATTTTTTTCAAATACACGAGGAAAGACGGAAAACTGATTGATCTAGTTATTGCAAGTGTTCAATGTTTACTCATGAAGTGTTTGAACCTATTATATTGAAAATAATATATTAATATTCCTCTAAAACTTGGACTCCTTACATTATTTCTATTATCATTAATATTTATATTTCTGTAATAAAGAAAAGCTTATCAAGAATTGACTCATGAATAATAGATTGTGTAAGAAATTTCTTACCTATAAAGTTGTTTAACGACATATTAATTGTGTTTGTTACTATTATTAACCATTTTGATTATTGACACTAAGTAACTATTGTATCTGTGTTGAGTATAATGTTCGCACCACTTTAGAGTTTGCAAGAGAAAATATTTTAAAAGTCGACATGTGTTGTTTAGCTATCAAATTCAAATTATTATGAATTAGAATGAAACAGAGTAGTACAATTTTATTTATATAAAATATAATAAGGAATATTATGGAAAAATCACTATTACAAGTGTCTAGTATTTATTCATGAAGTTTTTAAACATTGTATATTGAAAATAATACTAATTAGCTACTCCGATATAGTTTTAATAGACCAAGTTTGGAAAATGTTTTTAAGTGCATTATTGGATTTGATTATGCAAGTTTGATATAGTGAGAAGTTATGTTGATCTAAACATAGCATTGAAAAGTTAAATATTGGATGGTGTCAAGAAAGCATCGTCACATGAATACATTGAAATTGAATCAAAATTTGCATATATGTATTAAATAATATAAGACTCCTCAAAAAATAATATGAAGATAATATTTGACATACAACAAAAATTGAAAAGTGTATCTTCATGTATATTATTAGATCCATCAAAGGAAAAAATTACATTCATGAATCATCTCCACCTGATCTCATGTTATTCGCTCAAGTAGATCAAGTACAACTTCTACACCACATTTATTTATCTTGGTCTTCTTGCAATTTTCTTTCTTTGGCATCCATGTCCAAACTATAGTATTAATTGGAATAGATCCAAGTTTTGTGTCATAAGGATTTGGTACCCAATAGTGTTCTTGTATTTTTCCCTTGTGTTTCCCTAAACTAGGCTTCCACCAATCCAAATTAACATGAAGAGTCTCACTTTAATCATATTGGAAGATATCCAATGTGACATTTTCCATCCAAATCATCTCCCCTTCATCCTCATTTCATGATCTAACTAGAAACATCTTTCATTTCTCAACATCAATCATAAGATTGAATGTCGGCTTTGGCTTGTTGCACTTGGGTCCAACATACACTGGTTCATCTGTCACATTCTCAAAATCCCCATCCAGAAATTCTTAGAAAATGAATCACTAAGTCCTTCCACTATTGTATGATCATTGTAGATTTCATCTGATGTATTAAGAACTATTTCCCAATACTCTACTTTATTTTTCCATTAATCTGTAACAATTGGTGAATCTTCATTGATGATGGTGTCTTTACACATTTTTATGTATGATGATATTCCTTCCTTTAGTTCTTTTAAATAGAAATCGTTCTCTTTGGGACCTAAGAAAGATGGCTTCCTTGTGGATAATTTAGGTGTACCTTCCTCATCTATATTATACAACTCAATTGGTTCTGATCACTCAATATCTCTGATGGATTCTTTGTACCTTAGTAATGGAATATCATTAAGTACAAGAAATTAGAAGTATTGAACATTAAGATGTCCAACTAGTGAATTTTTTCCCTCCTTGATGTATCCAATAAGGAAACTTTTGAAGTCATACACCTTGTCAATCAATGTAGGTGGAAACTCATTTTTCTTCAATTGTGCAATATGTATCCATCATTTCAGGTAAAGAATATGTCTTTAGTTTTCAAGTTGGAAGATATTCTTCCATAGGTTCCATCTATGTCTTCATGGGTGTGTCCCACAAGTAAGAACCCAACCTCAACATTGATGAAGACACCAAGTGCAATTAAAAGTGATAGAAACATGAAAAGATAATGATTATTATTATCACTTGCTACATTGTCCAAGTGTAACAACAAATGTGGAGGAAGAGGTTTAAAATCAACATTCTGATTTTTTTTATCTTCCATGAGATAGAACATCATCCTTGTACACTCTATATTTTGAGTAAATACAAGTGTCTAGTAATGAATTTGAGAATGGGTTTCTAGAAATTCCACTGTCATAAAGAAAATCACCATACATGTCAAGGTGTGGGTCTTCAAGGTCCCCCAAGCACTTTACAAGGTATGTAATGGTAAATTGTGATCCCATATGTACAAATGGTAGGGAGAAATGACCAAAACCTCATGTCTTATGCCCATGTGTTAGCATACATATCAATGAAAAACTCAAGTTTTTTCTTGCAATAGATTTCGATTTGACATTTAGCCTTGGAATTGAAGTCCTTGTTTGTCCATTTTATCATGGATAATGCTCAAATACCCCTTTGAAAATTGCTCTGACATAATTATGTGGGCACAGTAGCAATATATTCCACACATAATAGTCTTGTTATGTTTTTACAATCTACCTCATACCTTTTCATCCAACTCTTTTGTAGTTGCTGACTTTATCTGTTCTTTCAACACGATACATTCACTACATTTACTGAAGTTGGCATTCTTTGAGAATACCACATCTCAAAAAAGAGTATTCTAGATCTTGCTCATTGTTGGTTGTGATATTGATGGATAATTGAGCTTTTGAAGAGCCTCATTGATTTCATTTAACAAAGAAATTTGTGTGTAAGTCGAAGGCAACAATATTAAAGGAGCGGATCTTCCATCTTCTTCAACTTGGCGTGTTTGGTTTGGTGAAAATTTTGAATTATCTATTACAATTATGTGTAGTATTTCTATTGATGCTACGGTATGTGCACATGCTTTGCATGTGTTGGTGTTACCATGAATGGCTTTGATGTGTCCATGTTGGAAATAATGTTGGTAGTTATAGAAGGTGATTTAAGGAATCTTATGTATCTTGTACCATGCTTTCTTACAAATAATATTCCCATTAAATATCATGTCTTTTACTTTTCTAACAATAGGAGGTAGGTCATGGTCGTGGATTTTTGACATGACTGTGTTTGAAAGTAGTGAATTCAAGACAAATTCCTTAATACCATTTTTATTTATGTGTTCCATAGCCCTTCTAGCAACTGCAATGGCCTTCTTATCCACATGTTGAGGACAAGCTTGTTTACAACATTCAACTTCTACCAAAAGTAAAATCCCTTTATCTTCATCTATCTTTGTTTGACATTTTGCAACTTTTTTATCGTCATAACTCTTTTAATCCTTTTATATGGCCTCATTACATGCATATCATTTGAGTCTATATCTTTTTCATTATAAAGATCCCCATCCCATTATTTTAAGGGACTTGTGTCCTCTATAACATCCCATATCACCATTTCCTTGGGTGGATCCTTCAACTTTTCCTTGACCCTTAACATCTCACATTTGTTGTCCACCAACTTATTTATTGGCCATCTAAAAAAACAATGTATATACTTATCCCCAATGCTACATCTTTCAAAATTTCTATGTATCTCTTCCATGCAAACATTGAAGTCCATTTCACCTTGTGTTTCACCCTCAACCATGTCATCCTCGTGGACATTAATTGTCATTCGTTTGGAAATATACATTCTTGTTCCCATGCATCCATGTGAAGAGAAACCCTTGTACATGTGAACATAACCCTATCTTGGGGAATATTCATGGGATGATCATGACAATGAGGCTCCAAATCTTATTTTGGCCAAATCTCTTAACAGTCCAATGCACCCCCTAATGTATGCTCAAATCCTGTTGAATGTGGTAGAAGAGCATCATGTTTTAACACCTTCTCAATTTTAACCACTATGCATCCTTTCTTTACCATCCTTCCATGCACATTAAGACCAAGCTTTGTATTGAATATGGATCCCTCACCTACCTTCACTCCACATTGAAAAAGATCTACCTTGTCTCCAATAGAAAATGTAGAAGAAACATTTGCACCTATACACCAAATTAAAGAAACTTAGTATTTGCTAAAAAACAAATATCCAGTATACTATCAATAACACTTAATAGCATTTGCTAAAAAAAAATATTTAGTATACTATCAATAACATTTAACACATGTTTTGAGATTTTGATTTCCCTATGTTGTGCCTCAAATCCATGATCTTCCATGGGTGTATGTCCCGTTCATCAACATCTTCCACAATCACATGTGGTTGAGTGATATCAATTATCAAAACCATAACATAACCTGCATTGACCCTTTCTCCACCATAATAAGTCCCAATGCATTCAGATTCAACCCTTCCGAGACTAATAATTTGACCATTAATTAGAAGGTCAACATAGTACCCTTTTGTTAAAAATATATTTTCCATTGTAACTCCTATGAATTTTGTAACTCACAATTGAATTATAATTTGTAATTAAGGTTAAACCATGTAAAGTGTTCTCTTATATTTTAGCAAAAACACAACCTTCAAAAAATTAATATAGTTGCAATAAGTAAAAATGGTCTAGCAACGATTTTGTACACAATGAAAATTTGTTCCCCACCATCCACCAAAAGGAACTTTACATATAAACTACACATAAATATGTATGAAGACCTGACAATTAAAGATCCAAGTAGTATAAGAGAATGAACAATATCAACTCATATCAAACCACCAAGTTCCTATTTAACTATTGACATGACACTTATATTATTGATGTATGTGTATGAATCATGCTCATAGGAAATCTACATAAGTTGTAGAACCACAACAAGATCCTTTGGAAAATCTAAGAAAGTCCAAGATGGATGTTATGTAGATGTCAAACAACTCCCATGAGGAGAAGTGATATTTATAGGTATCTTTGTGAGGATGTTTAATGTCTAAACATGATAAGTTGGAAGCCAAGATAAATATTTTCTTTCAAATATAAATTTTTGTAATATAAATACCAGATAATCCTCATTTTTATTCTGAAAGTTAGGAAATCTCATTTTGAATATTAGTTCAAATGTTAGGACTCCCTACCTAAACACATCTGAGGACATGCTCTTTAACATGGATACATAGGGATGTTGAACTTTGGGACCTTAAAAAGTGTAGATTTAAGTTTTGTCACACAGTTATGTTGATGAGGTAGAGTGTGATCTTGTACCTCTAGCCATTAGTGAAATTGTATTTGGAAGACTTTAACTATACTATAGAGATGCCAAATTGTTTAGGAGAGAAAAATAATAAATGTTGTTAAAAACCTTATGCTTGTTACTTTAATAGTTGCACACCTGTGCATTGGAAGCAAAGTATACTTAATCATACATTATTCATAAACTTCAAAATTGTACAAAGATCACACTATTATATGTGGCTCGAAATATTGTGATTGGATCATTGTGTTTGTGCTAGAAGGAAAGCCACAAACCATTGGATTTTATTCCATCTCAAGCACAAGTGCAAAGCCAACAACATCATATTTAAATACACTACTTATTGCATCATCATGGAACTTCATGGTGCAATTTTGTTGTTGGCAATGTGTTTTTGTTTGTGCTAGAAGGAAAGATAGAAAACACTAGCTTTCTCTTACGGTGCGATGTTGTTGTTGACAATGAGCTTGTTCTTGTGTTAGAAGGAAAGTTAGTCGGCGCTAGATTTCCTTCACACTCTACCTTAATTACAAATTACAATTCAATTGTGCATTACAAAGTTCGTAGGAGTTACAATGGAAAATATATTTTTAACAAAAGGGGACTATGTTGACCTTCTAATTAATGGTCAAATTATTAGGCTAGGAAGGGTTGAATCTGCATGCAATGGGACTTATTATGGTGGAGAAAGGGTCAATGTAGGTTATGTTATGGTTTTGATAATTGATATCACTCAACCACATTTGATTGTGGAAGATGTTGATGAACAAGACATACACCCATGGGAGATCATGGATTTGAGGCACAACATAGGGAAATCAAAATCTCAGAACATGTGTTAATTTTTTTTTTTTTTTTGACAATAACATTTAGAGGATTTTTGTATTAATAACAGTGGACATGCCATTGGGTTCAATACATCGATAAAGATTTTCTTGTAAACTGAAAAAAAATGCCTAAAGATCCTAACACGAGACAAAGTCTAGGAACCAAAACTATTTCAGTGAGCCTGAACAGCTTCGCGTCATTACATCATTTCTAGCTTGAACATTTTTTTTCTTTTTTGACACAATTTGCCATTCAGTGCTTTGGTCCAGAGATTGAATTTCCATCGGGCCTAGAGGGTCTCCTTGTCAGCTAGGTCTTCCCAATGTGAGATCTAGGGTTCTGGCTTGGTTGGCGACTTGGGAATGGATTTTGCCTGAGCTTTCCCTTTAATGGGGGCTTTGATTTTGGCTTCAGCTTCTGCTTCTTTTGCCACTTTGTGGGCCTTGCTTTCAGAGTGCGGCTCCATTGGAGCCCCGGTCCACCAGGTGGGTCTTTGGCTCTTGGATGACCTTTTTTTCCCGGGTAGTTTTTTACAGTTGCGGGCTAAGTGCCCCGTTTCGAAGTAGTTCCTACACTTGAAACTGAGATTCTCATAGTTGAGTTTTTGGTTCCTTGAGTAGTCCTTGCCTTGAAGAATTATTTTAGTTGGGAAACCTTTGGTGAAATCTATTTCAACACAGATTCGAGCGAAGGTGGAGAGGTCTGGCTTGGAAACCAGACTTTTGCAGAGGAACTTGCTGAGGCCATTGCCAATAGATTGAAGAGACTCACCCCCCCAGAAATGTAGGGGCAAGTACGAAAGTCTCACCCAGACTGGAGCTGGAGAGATACAGTTTTTGGAAGGGTCAAAGGAAGGGGTCCATAGTTGCATGGAAAGGCCTTCTCTGCCCCAAAACCACAGCCCAGAGTTAAACACCTTGTCTCTATCGCTTGTAGATTCAAAAACTACCATAAAAAAACATTTTTCAAAGGGCAGGTAATGGCTTTTCCCTCTAAGAGCCGGTACCAGTCGAAGAGATCCAGGAGAGGAGATACAAAAGATTGGGCCAGTATCTGTTAAACCTACAAACCAAAGCGTGTGTGCTATAATGATGAGCATGAGTTAGGGCTTCCTACGACATTTGAATGGAGACTATCAAAGATTCAAGAAATGCTACATGCAGCCCAGATGGGTGACCCTGACGAGAGGCACCCTCAGGGGGTGGTGCATGCAGACCGGAAGGGTTTCCCTGGCGTGAAGCCATCTCTTTGAAGGAGGGGGCCAGAACCAAAGGGAGAGGTCATGAAGTCACCTCCAACGAAGCACCAGGGGGAGCGCATTCATGGAGGGGAGAGGGCGGCTCGGAAGAGGGAGCCATGCTCGTCATGGGAGGAACTTGTAAACAAATCCCTTTCCATTCTACGCACATGGAGTTTGAGGGATTTGTTATGGCCCCCTAGGAGGGATCACATTTGTATGATTTCGAGGATTTTCATTGGAGTTAGTTGATGGATTTGGCTTGTCAGTTGGCTATTGGACATAATGCTATGAATCCCAGCCACTTCTTTCTATATGGAAGTGTTGTTTCAAGAGAAGGGTGATGTGGTAAACAAACTACCTATCAGTTCCACCTAAAGATTGGTTGTGGGTCATTTGTAGGGCTGTCATCTTTCAGTTTTCCACTATCATGCTCGATAACACATGAGTTGTATTGTTGGGTTAGGATTATCATGGGAGGCACTTTAAAAGAAACCCTTCTTCAACATAACTAGTTCAACGCCATTAAATTATATTCCTAGTTTGGGCATGGTGAGTGTAACATATTCACACATTTGGTGGTGATGTGATTTTAGAACTCACCATGCCCAAATTGGGAATAGAATTTAATGATGTTGAAGTAGCTATGATGGTGTTAAAAGAACTGGAAAACCCTTATATATTAACTATTTTTTTCTACTCCCCTAATAAGGGAACTTTGTTTAAAGATGTCAACTATCATGGATCAAACAATGATGAGATTTATATCCCCATTCTATGTTGTTTCATTCACTGTTAGCGTTGTACTCCTATAAAAAAAATTATCCCTTTTAGGGCTTCTTGTACCGTGATTTTTGTATGGCCTTGTTTTGAAGGATGAAACTCTTGTTCTTTTGGCGCCTTAGAAGTCGAATACTTGGGTCATATTGTTGGCAAGCACAACATTAGGGTGGATCCTAAAAAAATTGAAACTATGAAAGACTTCCCTCACCCAAAGACTCTCAAAAGCTTGTGTGGATTTCTAGGCTTAACAGGTTATTATCGCAAGTTTGTTAAGAACTATGGAAAGATTGTGACCCCTCTCATTGCACTCCTTAAAAAGAATTTGTTCACCTAGACTCTAGCAGCTGCTCGGGCTTTTCAAACCTTGAAGATGGCCATGTGCACCACTCCAGTCCTAGCACTTCCTGATTTCACAAAGACCTTTGTCCTGGAATGTAATGCTTTAGGAAAAGGAATTGGCGTTTGTTATCCACATTTTTGGTTATCGAGATGATGACATGATAATGACAGGGTGATGGAAGATCTAACTCTTCATTTAGATCATTTTTATGAAGAAAGTTACACTTGTCATTTTCTCAAAATCACATTTTTGGAGATAGTACGCAGGCTGCATATATATTATCCTGCGGAAATACTTGATTTCCGCATGCTGCATTCAGCCTGACTGCGGACTTTCCGCACTGTGTTAATGGTCAGGGTGCGGAAATGTTTCTAAAGGGAGAAAATGAATAAGTTCTCGATCCTTCTAGAAGGAATCTTCTAGAAGGATGAGTTGGAGTTCGAATGGTTGGCAA